>VTPC01090147.1:106027-128382 GCA_011009095.1 Ignelater luminosus
TCACAAGGACTCAAATCAGGTGAATAGGGGGGATGAGGAACAACAGTAATGCGTTTTGAGGTCAAAAATTCACTGATGGAAATTGCTGTGTGACACGGAGCATTGTCATGATGTCTGTCAAAATTTGATGCACGGTGAAAGTATTTAAATTTAACTGTTCACTCATCATCCTTATTGTTAAACGACGGTCTGATCTCACAAGAGCCCTCACACGTTCAACGTTTTCGTCAGTTTTTGAAGTTGAAGGTCTCCCTGAGCGAGGTTCATCTTCAACGTGTTCTCGGCCGTCCAAAAATGATTTGTGCCAGCGAAAAACTTGTGCCCTTGATAAGCACTGTTCCCCATAGACCTGTTTTAGCTTTTCAAAAGTCACACTCGCGGATTCACCAAGTTTAACACAAAACTTTATTGCACAACGTCGCTCTAAATTCCGATGCTCCATTTCTGTAACACACAACAAAAACACAACTTCACTGATGGCGCTGTCAAAAATAATGTGTTAACTGTACGGAGTTGTAACTCGGACTGAGGAAGTGGAAGCGATAAACAAACCGGTTTAGCACAGGCCGGTAGACACAACGTTGCCAGATCTCCCGCAGTGTTGCCAGTCTCATTACTTTTCTCACACACCTCGTACATACTATACACTAAGACTTTTGGATAACATACACCAGTCTGAAGTTCAAATAGTACTTAGGTAAATTGCTTCGAGCTTAAAGCGGTCTTGTACTAAAAAAAAGTTTTTGTTTCATCTTGAATGTCAGCTACCTAGAGACCAGGTACTGGTGAGGTGACTTATTAAAAATCTTTTGCATGAGAGAAGCCAAAAATGGTAAATTAGGAAAGGAGGTAAGTTACATCTAAGTTACAACTGGAGGTGTACAGTAATGTGTAACTCGCACCTTTAATCAAAGATAATATGTCAACATTAGTAAATATCCGAGGATTGTTCAATGGAAACGCGCTTAGAAGCTGTAAGACATTTTTTATTCAACAAATTCAAAAGAAGTCTCCTTTAACAGTAAGGCATGAGTCCCATTGTATTCTTAATAAATACCCTACTAATAAAATATCTTCGGTTGTTTGCGAAACCGCTGCCCTTTTAGTGGCCGTTTTAATGGGCCAAACACATGAAAATCACACTGTGACAAGTCGGGACTGTAAGGCGAAGCAGATCCTGAACCGTATGAGCCACATGGGGTCGAGCATTATCATGCAGACATTTATTTTTGATGCTGACACGTAAGCGTTTTAAGGTATCTGTATGAGAATAACTGTAGTCGCTAGATACAGCTTTCATTCTCGTATAAATTTCCATTGGCTAACGACCTTCAGCTGTCAAAAACTGAATAACAGCACGCAGATCATTTTTGGACGTCATAGATGTCATTTTGTAACTCAGTAACAATGCTTAGAGAAGAACCAAATGCAAATATTTTTGACAAATGCGTCATTAGTACTTAAACATACAAAAACTCAAATGAATTCCGTTGCCATGACGACGAAGTCACCGATACCCTGATCAAACGTATTTCCATTGAACAAACCTCGTAGTTATTTGGGAAATTTTTTGTAAATTTTCTAAATATACAAAGCAGGTACTATTACTATTGTTGATATTCAGGTTTTCTTTTAATAAATCGAGAATTACTCTCTAAGATATCACTTGTTACCACATTTTTTCGTTGTTACTTGAAACTAAGCTGTAGGTATCTATGAGTTTTATTAACTTTCACTTTGCCACTAAGAAAAGCTTTAATATTTGCGATGAGATTGTTAAAGTCACTATAAATTTATTTCTGTAATAATTTAAATAGTAATATCAAAAGATCAGAATCGTTTCATAATTAAAAGACGATCGTTCTCGCAACCAAGATATTAGCAAGAATTCATTTAATAAAGATAGTTTTTTAATCAATAAAAGACAAACTCAATCTTACCAATTATTTCTTAAGGACTAGTTTCTGTAGATTAAATATTAGTAACAGACACTCGCGATGTTGAAACCTCCATTTATTTGATATAGAGAATAGATGCAATTATACGTTATATTATAATATAACATAACAATGAGCAATGCTAAGGATAAATACATATTTTCTTAACTTACTGCCTTTTTAGCCTGAATAACTAGCCTTGTCTGGTTCGTGTTTAATTTTTAATTAGCACGAAAACACAAAACAAGTACTAGCAACTACAAATAATAATTAAGATTCAACAAAAGTATTGAACTATCTTAAGAGAAAGAAAGATCTGATTTTTAACCACGACCTTTATTCAGCACTGCAATTTTTTGTCATGTAACAATTTAAACACTTTATCCAACATTTTATAGCATTCACAGGGCTTCCACTGGAGAATTGTTCAAAAAAAATGTAAAGGTAAATGAAACTGAATTTCTTAAGGGTTAAAGGTAAGTGTTGATGACGTTTATTAAATAAAATAAAACATAAAACGCAAACTCAAAAACCCTGACAGTAAGAAATTAACTATAATAACACATACTTGGTATACGATTTTCTTAAGATATATACAGTCTCTCATAAAGAATAAAGATACATTGCAAATAAAAGAAAGCAAAGCTAAATAAACATAATATTGTATAGCTACATAATATTCACAAAAAGATTAAAGCAATAGAACATATATATGTCACTTTTGTTCGTTTTACTTTTTTTTTGCAAAGTAACCAGATATTGAACTACCCCTTCCTTTTGTTTGTTTTGTACTGTAACATCAGCTTGTTTCTCTTGTTCTCGTACATTAAAGGCCCGTGCTGTCAATCCTTGAACGATCTGTATTTCTTCCAAGTTTTCTTTGGCAATAGCAATTTGCAATCGTTTGTTGGTTTTCCATAGAAATTTATCACTTGATTCTTGTTTCTCATTCCTCTTCAACTTCTATCTGCTTATTTAATTCACTAAAACTCCTCTTAGATTTTAGCAACTGCTCTCTATATTCTTTTTCTAATTGTTTTTGTTTTATACAGTCTTCTTTCTGCTTTTGGTGTTCTTCAGAACGTAATTTTTCTTCTTCTTAATGTTGTTAATAACAACTTTTCACTAAAGTAGAAGCGTTTTTAAATTTGTCTTTCTTTAATATTAAACCTTAGTACTCATTAATTAGATCTTGAGGATTACACTTAGGCAATTTTTTTGCAAAAGTCTAAGTTTATCTAAAAACAGGAGCTTCATTGTCCTTCCAAATACTAATGTATTTTGAAACAGTCTTAGTTTTAATACCTTTAATGTTAGTTGGTTGCAAAAATTTTAAATTCGTTCATAATTCTGACTGAATGAGTGTATGAGTAATAACTTAATAAGAGAATTTAGATAGTATATCTACACATTTAACAGAGTCAATCAGGTTATCTTCTAAAATGTCAATAATACTCTCAATATTTTTGCAAATCTTTTTGACAATCAGAGAAATTCAATTTTGTAATTCACTATATAAACAGTGAATTTTGCAGCAGTGCTGTGTATTTACTAAACAAATTTGCACTTTCTAGTATAAAAAGACGTTGAACATTCATATCATGACTAGTTAAACATTGCACAATGTTTTTATATTTCATAAATTCTGAAATACGTTTGTTGTTGACCTTTTTGGGTAAATAAATTGGAAAATAATTTTTAACTGCAGGTCAACTGCCCAGCTGCAGTTGTAATAGTCAACCATTTTGTATCAACATGTTTTATAAAAGTATGATGTGGTACATTTTGTAAAATTTGGATTTTTCTGTATTCTTCTACACGAGAAGGTCAGCCATCAAAAAAATAATAAATCTGGATAATGAGATCACTCACTTTATCTCCCAATGCAGAGAGACCTTTCAAAAATGCATTGTAAATCTTGTGAATTGAACATGTTCCAACAAGCAAACCTGTTTTAAGTATTTCATCATTAATTAACTTATGTATTTTTGAATTGACATTTGAACCATCAGATCCTACCACAATCATTTATTAACTGCAAGCCCTGTATTTTCTATTGTTTTTAGTAAGAGAGAAGAAACAGTATCTGCATCTTCAGTACTAATAAAAAAAGTTTCTAAGCGACTGACTATATAACATTATTTTTAGTTTCTGTAAAATATTGCACCTAAAACTTGCAGTTCTTTGGTTTTTGCTGCACTTACTGTTTCATCAAATAAAATCACGTATTTCTAAAATCTAGACCAAGGGCCACACTTTGGGCGTCCCATATGTAAATCAACATTTGTATCTCAAATCATGACCTTAGAAATTTCGTCTACTTGATCACACAATGCTGCGGAAACGTTTATCTTCAATATTAGATGAAGAAAAAATTCCTGAACTTACAATCATCTATGATGCAGTAACTTTTTGTTTAACATTGTGTTGATAAGTTTTATAAACAGCATGCTACAAGTTATACAGCAAATGAAAACAAACTTACTCAAAAGCACTTTACAATAAAAATTGAAATCATCCATTTTCGAGCACCAGTCAGAAATAATATGACCTAGAAAGTCCTTTAATTGTTCCAGATAAAAATGCACCAAATGCTTAGTAAACACCACGCCATTACAGGCCCACATTTGAATACTAACCATCCTAACCAACATGGGTGTAATAGGGAATTTGCGCATGACGTACCCTGGGGGTACTTACTATCTGTCTCTTTCATACTCATTACAAAACATATTTCTCATCCTTTATTAATCTCTAGGTTATTTCAATTTATCAATACAATACTTCGATTAATAAAGATGAAAAGATACGGTTTATAATTGATAAGAAAGAGACAGATTGTTTTACCCCCAAGGTAATTTAATTGATTTTCAACTGTCAGTCACTTTATTTCTTTAAAAAAATTGTCATTTTATGAATTCTTCTAATACTAAATATCAATTAAATGAGCTAGATGGTATCACATTTTATTTAATAAAACTCAGTCTTATAGGTTATGATCCTATCTCATAAATCACAATTTCGTTATCAAAGGTACTGCAATTTCTATTAAGTTTTACTAAGGGTAACCTCTTTCACTGATATGTCACCGAAAAGATACTACCTTGTAACAAGTGTAACCATAAAATTGACAACTAGCGTGATTTAAGCTAAGGTTAAACCTAACCTGGAATATTTGCATACTGGAGGAATCTTACTGGATTATGCAAAAATATTTGAAACGTTGCTACTGTCTACTTCCACTAAATTCTTATTTAACTTAGTTACAAGGAGAAATGGAAAAGAATTAAACTGAGTTTGATTGAAAATAGTTTAATACAAGGTTGACCCCGTGTATGCTATGCAGTAGTTACTTTCTAAAGTGTCAATTTATTCAATGTGCATACATATTTATTAGAATTGAAGACCTGCTCAAAAAAGTAATTTACAGCAGATTATAGTAGAAGATAACAGTATCAATTTAAAAGATTTTTCACCAAGATAGTGACTAGACAAAAAAATATTTTTAAAACACATGTGATGAGGTTATTCTTAAAATTTAAAGTTCAAGAGCACATTGTTTACCAGTTATTACAATACATTCGTTCGATTGTTTTCCGTAATCAAATATAGAAGATAATGATCATTTATGTCATCACTCATGATCATGATATTAAATTCTTTTTACTAAATGTAATTTTTCCATACTAGAAAACTTTGGTGTAAAATTCATGTTTCAGTTATGTAGTCGACTTGAATACTTAAAAGTTGTTTATACTAGTTGTATACTATACTGACAAAACACATTTGACCTCAAGGTTAGGAATAAACAAGGGGTAAAGTTATATTTACATAAACCATTTTTTAACCTACTTAAGGCTATCTTAGTATTATTACTAAAGTTATAAGTAAAAAACAAATACGGCAGTAAAAAGTTATACAAGATTTTTCTTTTTACGATACCATTCAAATATTGAAAGCAGCTCTAAAACTTTCATTATATGAGATAAATTCCTATTGTTATCTATTTAACAAACATTAAAATTAGAAAAGACAAATTATGTTTCACACTTCAAGTACACTAATATTAAATTCTGACTCATCCACGCACATATACAACCAACCGTATGAACTCGAACAAGGATAATTTAAGGTTCAAGCACACTTACGTCAAGAATAGAGGATATTTATTAATGTAAGTAACTTCCTACAGTTCCTATATGCATTACGCTCATTATTTCAATGCGTCAGTAGTTTCAAGGTAGAAAAAATTTAGAAAATGGGAAAACACATAATTTGCATCTAAAAATTCAAACACGTTCTGTGCGTACTGCTCTACTTATTTTTCCAAAATAAAAATTAAAAAAGAATTTACACAGAAATTGTTTCATAGCTGCACTTTATTATTTGCAATAACAAGATATGGTTAAACTAAAATATTAATTAATGTAATCGTAAGATTCCAACAGTTTTCCTGGAAGCTGTATAATCACAATTATCAAGAATTTCCTTTTAGTGCAATAAAATTTACCTTGAGTATGCTTTCCAAGTTTTAGTGCTATTAGTTTTGGCTAAAAATTTGATAACTTTTTAAATGCAAAGGGCAAAGTTAACTTCAATATTACGTAGATATTATTTATGTAAATACAATCTTAATTATTAAATTACTGGTTATAAGGTGCAAGATATTTTTTGATACTACCAATGTAAACAACGTGCAGCACACAATTAATTAGAAACAATACTGATTGACTAATTTAAATTTATATACTATCAAGTAATAATAACTTTAACATAAATAAAAAAAGTTCTTTGGTCATGGTCATGGTTATTTGTACAGATGTATACAAAAATTGATGCTGACATTCTCATTGTCAGTCAGTATACAAAACAGTTGTTAAAATATTCCCCGAAAAGGAAAATCATTTAAATACTATTTAGATATGTAAATTTCCATTAAGACTTAAAAACATTTTATTTTTAAAACTACAGGGTTTTTTTTGCAAAGGTGTCAAAAACAATTTTTTTCATTGTTATTTTGTTCATTCAACATTTTATGACCAATATTTAATTTCTCGGTGCAAACGTGTTCGATAGTTAAATATTGGAAGATCCTGAAAGTCACGGTCATCAAGGTATTGCTAACACAACAGACTGGTTTCTGGTTGTTGTAAATTGTTTCGTTATGATTACTATTTTTATTTTGTTTCTTTTTTACGACACACTTGCACATACAAAGTATAATCTTTTAAACGCAACCATCCTTTATACGTTTTAACGAAATGCTAGTAGATAATTTTTGCTGAAAAAAGGTAGAGCCGTAATTGCATAACCCATTACACAATAAAAAATGTGTACAAAAAATACTCTCAGGTGATTCACGAACCTGCGAGATGAGTGTGGTTTGATGCATGCAATCGAAAAGGTGGTTTCAAGGTTCCCAAAACAAAACCCACCCTTCCCCTCCTACACTAACGACCCTGGTCATCTTTTTTTTGCCTTCGTTTTACTTTTTGTGTTGTTGAGGCGACACTCGGGCTGCCCCCAGTAGATTTTTGACAATCCTGATCAGTGATGCTCAAAAGTTTGATCACCAGTTAAATTTGCGTTAAACATGTTTCAGTCTAATTACGATTGGTGATTAATTATTTATATATATTTAAATATTTAATTAGTAAAAGGATAAAAAGAGTTTTGCAGAAAAATTCCCACGCACGTTTTATATTAGTTTCAGTACGCATTTTTTTCCATTGTAACCTAATTCTATCATTTACACGTCAATTTGCAATAGTTGTTTAGATAACAAAATTGCCTTCTAGTATAATTACGATTATATCAAAAACTTCCAGTTGTGTGCATTTCTAATACGAATAAACGGAGAAAGGAGCTGCTAAAAGGTATAAAAATTGAAATTATGAAGACGAACCAACACAAATTAAAAATTGCCATCTCCCTTAAAATAGTAGATGATTTGATTATTTTTAAATTTTTATTGAAGATTCGAGAAATAATCTTATCAGATCATTCTCACATAACTACACACACCAGTCTGCCGTTACCTATAGAATTAACTCTGTTGGATCCAGTTTATTTTAAAATGATTTATGAAATATGAGTATTAAAGAATGACAAATTTCTTAACAAAATCGCAAATTGCATTTTCAAAATCTACCAATGATCGGGTAACCTAAAAAGTACCCATGGCCTTCATTAAAAACTAAAAACCGACAATATAACTTCAAAATTGTACAAACAGCATTTTAAAAATCAACAAGTAGAAATAACACTGTCTGATCAATTCTAAGGGCAAGTAAAATTGAATCATTACATACCAATGGTTGCTGTTTTAGATTATGCATGACAAACATATTAGTTCTACTTTCCAGTTCTCTATTCTATTTTGTTTCCTAATAATTATGAAGTTTCAAAAATAAATTCTCATGCACATCGAATTAGAAATTTCAAACAAAAGGCAAAACCCTATTGTACATAATTATGCACATAAGTAAAAGACTTCAGGCTTATTAAAGAGACTTTTGAGAAATAGACAAGCATAAATTTAAAAATGCCATTTTGGAAAATTACAGATAAAATTTACAATCACTTTATCAAGAAATCCATATCTACTATGCAAGAGCATTTTTTCAGATTGGCGAAAAGTAAATAAACTTATTTTATGTAAAGCTGCTCTTTCTTATAATAAAACCGAACGTGCGAGCATATCAAGTTCGTTATTGCTTCATACGTAAAATATTTATTTTGTTCTTGGATTTGAATGGAAAGTTAGCAGATGCTACTGGATAGTATTCTAGAGCTATGGGATACTCTTTCGGAATAATTTGCCGTTTCCGAAATTTTGTAGAGCAGGTAGTAGAGAAGATAGATTATGACAAATCAGAATTAAAGATAAATCGAGAGGGTAATTTCTAGTATGTGAAAATGTCAAGTGAGTCACATTTAGAAGACGATTATTGTTCGAAAATGATTAAGCAGCATATATAAAGTGCATCCTATAGTACGCATTCTTCTACCTCTTCAGAATTCAGACTAGTCAGAGATCTTATAATCAATGGAATTAAGGTAGAGTTAAACGACTACATATCTTTTGAAACAGTGACATAACTAACCAAGTACTAAGTAAGTACCATAGCGCATAACTAAGACAAGACTACAATCCGACTTGCGATAAATTGCGAGCAAAACTGAGGTGCCGACTGCACTGATCCTCGTTGATGGGTTTCAGTATATTTAGCGATTTCTACACAAACGATAAACATTAACAAAGAGACCAAGATTTTGCAGGTCGAGACTGAGTGTTTTCAATTTTCCATTGTTCCTGCTACGTGCTCTCTGAATCACTGCACTCCCAAGCACCGTAAGGGTCACAGGAGATGTCCCTCTGAACTCTACTGTCTACTCATGAGAATGTACAGTTTATGACTCTGCTTGCAAGAAGTGTTAATTCTGAATTCAAAATAGTTATATTAACTTGTGCCTACATTCTTTATAAACGACGCTATCGAGATATTTAAAGAGTTTTACATTCTTAGACTATCAATTTAGTTGCTTCTGATCTCTATAATATTGTTTTTTACGCATTTATTTAAGGTGAGAAATATAATTAAGAAATTCTGGTTTTCTTCAATGAAGATACAAACCACAATACTTATGAAGCTACACTTACCAAAGCACTCGACAGTTAATGAAGGACTGGGTTTTGGATCTCTTGTCGACGGGGAGTAACGCTTGGTGTGTGGTGGTGGTCCTGCCATCCTGATCTAAGGTATCTACTCGCAAGCCATCTTTTCTCTGATGCAATCCGGGTGTACCCTAAGTTTGGGGATCTGTAGGCATCGAGAGGCCGAACTATTGTCCTTGGGTTTAACACTTCCTGTGTTTTCCTGGGGATTCCGCTTACCAAAGACCTCTCAAAACGGAAGATTAATAGATCTGCAAGCCACCAAAGTTTCTTCTTTTTCACATCCATCATCTAACACAGCCGTCCGTCACCCTGATGGTGGAGTTCTGAAAAGAAATCGTTTTGCTTCTACTGCATAATTGTATACAACAATACAGCTACCTTCAAACCCGTATCTTCATCAGCTACCGCGACTTGCGCCATCAAAGCACCACGCATCTACTCCATCGGTTTCTACTCCCCCTCGTGTTCCTATAGCTATAATACTTTTCTTATATAATTTATATAAGAACATGATTACTATCAACACCGTCACCTTCGTAACCTCCACTTGCCGCTCAGACATAGTCAGCAACTACAACAATGCTTCATCCACACTTCTCAATATCCTGAGCCTGAAAGGGCGCCATAATTATTAATATAAGTCTATTGGTCGAAGAGATTGTCTTTCAGAACTAGGAAACAACAATAAGCAATGATGATAAAGAATTTTTTGGAATTTATGTATAATGATCATTCGAGTTATATTTTATCAGAGAAGATTATCTTTGTGTATCTCGTCAGCAGGACTGGCTTAAAACATGTCAGCGCCCTTAAGCAAAAATTGCTTTTGCGTCCTTTCCTATTACACTATGTTTTCACTGCAGCTGAGCTTGAGATCGAAAATTTTCGGCAAGCGCCCATGGAAGGGTCTTTCTTACTCAAACTCCGAAACAGGTGCCTGGGGAATACACCTTGATCTTCACTTCAAATTGGACATGGGAGTCCCTTTTGGACTTCAAAATAAGCTACTCCTGAGTTCCAACGGATTTAGATCTCAGAAAAGATACACACATTTTAGATTTAGTACATTTCAGCAAGATGTTTTCTTTTACCTATCCATAGAATATCGAAAAACGTTTCCTTCCTCTACACTGCAAAAACAGTTGGTCATTTATTTAGGCATGGAAATTATCAAACTGTAGTAATCTTCCTCTATTAATAAATGCTTTTTTGATAAACAGTACCAAGATTTACAGTAAAATTTCAAAGTACGTTCCTACTATCTTAACCAGGTCTGTTTCGATGAGATGGAAGAAATCTTCGCAAGTATTTGTATATCAGCATCTCCTTATAGAATATTAATGTGCCAAAAGGTTTGGTGCAACAAAACTGTGAAGTCGTGGTCTTTTCAACTGTCATTTACAATCAATGACGAATAGTTTTAGGCTACTTCTCGTTTTTTATTTTTGATCTTTTAATTGGCATGAACTGAAATATAGTCAAAAATCTTTAATAATGATATTACGCTATTTTATAATATCAAGATCATGTGCAAAAATCTCAGTATGGTAATTAGTAATTCCTAGGTTCAAAATAGCAATTTCCAGCTGTTGTAAGCAAAAATGATTTAACCTGGTTTACAACTACGTAAGTAGCTTTGGAACACTAACCTAACTCTTATTTTTTGCCTTTTACAGGTGAAACACCCGGAAAAAGTCGATTCGGGTTCAATACACCAACTTTATCTATTTTACTTTATTAGAAACAAAGAACTAATTAAATTTGATGTAGGCCTTAAAGCTTTAATCAGGACTATATAAGGTGTTCCAAATGCAAATCAACTTGCAGAAAAAAAATCAAAAAAATTTGTCTGGGTTCTTGTATTATGATATAAGTGGTCCAAGTTCGAATACGATACAATGGTGGTTGAATGAAAACAACAGGCTTGATCAGTATACAAAATCCAACTGGATTGAAAAATTAGAACAAACTGAAAAGTCCAACCGATTCAAAATGTTCCACAGCCTCAAATGGATCGATCGAGGTCTAAGAAGCCCTGTAAGGTGTTACACATACCTGCTACTTATAAAGAAAATGGAAAGATTTAAGTATCTTGTACATGACCATTAGAAATTGAATTCAGCTCATAATTTTAGTAAGGTTTGTAAATTTTATAAAAATTCAGAATTGTTGTTAGCAACAGCAATGTCTGTTTGTTAGTAGTTATAAAACGTAACGTTTTTTTTTGTGTGAAAACAATGCAATGTCAAAACAAACTCTTGTCACACTACCCAAGAGGGCAATAATCATCAAGGTAGCTAGAAGGTTTCTTTTTTATTTTTTATTCAATAGTAACATGTGAAGCGCTTTAGGCAGCTATAGATGCACCAAATTAAACAATTTAATGAAAAGACCTTGATCGAAGGGCTAGACCGTTGATGAGAATTCTGAACTACGAAATTGCACTGCAGATAACAAAGTATGTTGAAATACTATTTACTGCTGAAAAGGAAAACAAGATTTTGGTGTAAAGTATGGTACAATACAATACAAATTCTAGATATTTATTAAGTGATCTGTTAACTATTAATTGTGATTGTATATATTATACTATTTAAATGATTTTTAGGTGTAATTTCATAACCTATTAAACTAATGAAATTACATATATTTATGTTAATTACACAACTAAAATTATTATTTGAATCACGGTTTTTTTATTCAAATTAATCTACATAACCTTGATCTTCTCAACAGTCAAAAAACATTTCTTGTTTTGATTTAATCTATATTCCAGAAAGTTCAGTAAACAATAAATACATTACTTAATATTAATACATTAGCATATCTATCCAAATTAGTAAAATGTAAAAACCAACATCATCACTTAATGATCCATTTTTGTTTCACATCATACGTCATAGATGCTGTCATACGTTTTATGGGATTTTCAAGACGTTGTAGTCACTCCAAACACAATTTGACAAAATATATGTTTATATTATTCTGACTAACATTTTTGCAAATTTGTTTACAGAAATCAACATAAAAGCTACCTTACAAAAACTTATTATAATAATTTATTTGTCATAAAGTAAATTGCACGTTTCACTAATTTATTTGCTTTAGAAAGGTTAATTTTCATTTGTCAAGGCTGGAAATTTTGTTATATAGAAATTCTTCATGTTATTATTGAACTTTAGACACACACAATTGTTAACAAATAAAAATCATAGTGCGATAATAATTTTGAAATTAAAAAAGGCAATGCTCGACTTTGTGCACAAATTGAAAATGAAATTCCAAAAGATTAATGGCGTATAACATGAAAACTACTTAGAACGTTCGAAAAACTTAGATTTATGTGTGTTTCAAATTTAAAAATGTCAAAGGTTATTTTGTTTATTACACGAGATATTATTAATAAGCTTCATTAAAAAATATGCAGCCTGTAAAGGTGCTATTAAATGGTTTATTCAGGTCTAACCTACGTAAATTAATTAATGAGATGGAAAAATGTACAGGTGAAGGTTTAAAATGTTAATTCTAATTTAGTGCATTATATTTTTTTATGTGGAACTAATAATGAAAAACGTGTGAGTAACAAATTAATAAATTATTTATTCTTGTAGGTATGGGAAAGTTGATGTACAATTTTTTTAAAAATTAATAATATGTATAAACTATTAATTTTTATTACCCACTAATTGCGCATTTATCATTTTAAAAATTTCGAGAAAACCCCATGGCGCTGTAATTTGACTATAAATTTTATCTCAGAAAATATGTCTTATGGAGACAAATTTGCATTTTTCATGAGGAAAACAGGAATTTTCTGTATTTTGACTAGAATTTTATTAATTTTGTTGTTTACTTTTACTACTTTATTTACATTTGACGCAAGTTACTCTATTACAACAGCAATTCTTATGTTAACTGCTTTTGAAATGACATATTTGTTATGTTGCATGAAGTTAATGAATTATTTTTTTCTCGAAATACTTAGGTAAAAAAATTAATTCGCGTAATGGAAAGATACAACTTGTTTTACTTTACTTTTATAATGTATTTCAATTAACAGTTTGGGCAAGTTATCGTTGTTTCTCCAAATTATCCTTTTTTAAACCAACCCAATTGTATTTGAATGAAATCTACTAGCGAGAGAATTAAGGCAATCTTTCCAGGTGTATTAAAAGTATTTTGATGCAATCAGAATCGGCCGCAGGATTCAATCAAAGCCTTAATCTAAATTCTATATCAAACTTTCATTTGCCTTTAATTACTTCATTCATAGTATAAATACTGCATTGAAAACAAACACAATCTGAACATATTTTAAGCAGATTTCATGTGTATTTCTTTCGTGAGGAGATAAATCTTTTTGGTTCCTGCTTTGAAACTCGCAGAACATCGAAAAGTATCCAGCAAACTCATGTGATTTATTGGTCATCAATTATGTTGAAAAGACGTCAGAATGTTACAGCCCAAAGACGTTATATCAAGTTGTGAAATAAACGTTATCTAATGGCAAAGCAGACGTTTCTTGTTATCATACTTAAGAATTAATTAATTAATCAATACAGAGCAAAAATGAAATTTTAATGACCTCAGTAGGAGCGGCGACAAATGTGCCCAATAATGTGTCGACGTCGCTGTACTTGCTGAGTACTGTTGTAAACACAAGTAATGCACACCAATAAAAGTACGCCCAAAAAGTACAAGTACTACCCATTTGTCTTGGTTTCTCAAGAAAGTAGCCAACATTATTGGTTATCGTTGCAACTATCACGTTTTATTTCTTGCCATTGCTGAACATGAATTTCACAGTATTATATCCAAAAGCCTAATTCAAAGAAATGTGTTTAATATTATCTTGCATAAACAGTGACCTTTTAAATATTTTACGTCGTTTAAAGTTAAGGATTTAGTTCAGTGAGTATTTCAAAGTTTTCGAAGTTTTAATATGAGTATGATATGAGTATCGTAGCCCATCTGAACGTTTATTGTATATTTTAAAGACAAAATCGGTTTTGTAACCGCTTTTACAATGTACTATTTTTAAAATTCGTTCATTTCTCAAACATGGTAGAAGGATAGCGCTTTTATTGGCAATTTTGACCTATCCACTTTCTCATAGGACTTTTAGTCTTCCACGCGTTAAATAAAATTGAGAAAGTAGAAATAGAATTAAATCGTGGCAGTATTTTCCTGTGTATATTTCTTCAAAGTACAAACTTGGTTCTCTGACAGTAGATGTAACCACGGTTCACTTGCACTCGATTTCTTTATTCATAAAGTACCGGAAGGCATGTGCAGAAATCTCATCTAAAACTAGGTGTCTAAGCTTTGCATGATTTTGTGCATGTAACCTCATAACTTTTTGCAGTTTTCCTGTGGTGTTAGCTCTGTGTAGGTAGGAATACTTTAATTAAGGTATTGGTGACGAATTGAACACTTTCTTTTCTATAGCAAAAACAAATCTAAATTGAGAAATATAGTGATAAATCAATTTGGTTCGAGGAAGAAGCGTACGTTGTTGGACCATACGCAAATAGGAGATAATAATTGTGTAACCAACCATGTTAGATAGATAAAACGGTAAAGGCAACACTGTAAGGGACTTAGAAAGACAAAAAGAAAAAGAAAGTAGCATATAATAGCATTGATTTTTTGAAGATATAAAGCTTAATGTCGTTAGTATAGTAAACGAAATAGAGTGTCAAAACTCTTTAGGAGAAACACTGGTACAAGCTGATCATAAATCAAAGATAAAAACCTGAAATATGTAAAGGGTAAAACTTACAACCCAGCGCGAAAAATAAACTTAATAGATTTACTAGTCGGTGAATAACGTTGCAACTGTGTGCAAGACCAAGACGTCCAACAATTAACAGTCACTGTTTCTCAGTTTTAGAGCTTGCAACTCTGACAATACGAACAACACGAACTTTTTACTTCTGTCACCATCATCACGTTGCATTATATATAGAGAAAGCAATTAGCCTAGCTCAAGACAGACTGTTATACACTTATCTCTTCGGTCGTTTGGTAACTAGGAAGATTTCTTCTAATTTTGAAATCAGTACAATATTAATAAGATTCCAAATAAACAAGCTAAGTGTATTATCTTCAAAAAACAAAACAGTATGGGAAACACTAATTGAACAACTAAAGAACCTCAACCTAAGTACCAAGATTATGTTTATAATAAATTATAAAAATAAAAACACAATTTCACTCATAACCTCAAAGTAACAGTGAAGAAAACGAATAATATATTTATACTGTTTGGATCGAGTACCAAGATAAGTCAAGGGCAAAATTGAAGATAATTATTGTTGATGTTGATAATTTACATAGCAGACGTTCCTCAACTTATTTGGCCTACAGCCCCCTTTTCAGAAATAGAATACTCAATGCCTCCCTAGAAATCTACCTTCTTTTGAGCAAACAAACAAAAAGATGAAACGACAGTTTTGCATTCCTTTATGTATCTATATGTATCTACCTACAACATAGCAAAGGATAGTGTTGTAAATAAGATAACTTGAAGCTTGAAATTGTAATATCATTTATTAAGATCGATCAGCAGTGGTGTAAGAATATGGATCGCAACCTTTATAAGTATTATTACACAGCTTCATATGATGACCGGTTTGCTTTTGACTTGCAATCCGCAGAAAACGTGTAGAATTTGCGAGAATGCTTTGGAGTACTTTTCCTTGAAATGTCTAGACAGAGTACGGCAAGTTCACGAATCAGCACGAGTCTGAATTGGTTTGCGTCGTGACAACTCAAGGAGAGGCAGCCTCGCAAAGTCAATACAATACAGTGAGAAGGGGTAAAATAGAAAAATAAAAATCACAACGATTTCAACCTTGAAAACTGTAGGTATGAACAGATTTTCAAAATCAATTGAAAGGGCTGACATTCTGATTAAAAAAGATTCTACGCTTCTATGGAGCAGAGCCACCTCTTGGCCTTCTATGAAGGTATGTTAACAAATTCAGTACAGGTTACGGTTTTCAGAGATTTCATTGTGGATGAACTAATACACTGATTTTTTGAAATAATATAAAGAAGTTAGGCTCATCTAGATAAGTACCTCAGTGGAGATTGGGAAACTTCTATCCAAGTCTGCACTCAAATAATATTTCAATATTCCATTATATGTGACTTTGGATGTTTGATGGGTTGCCAACTGCATTTTTTTAGATTTGTATTCCTTAAATTGGCATGACAATGACGATGAAATTAGAACATCTTGGTGATGTAGTATTTATTTAAAAAGAGAAAGATATATCAAAGCGCCTATCAGTATCTAGAATTGCATTCTCTCTAAATAATCTCTTGTTAGATAATTGCCATTTACGATGGGCAATTTTAAAAAAGTACTTATATAGCCAAAAGGAAACAAAAGTGATAGCTTCAATTGTAAATATGTGTGTTCAATAGCGTGTTTTGTTTTTAAAATTAGAAATTAGACTTGCACAGTTAAAATTTAAGTTTTCTTTTTAATATTTCCTGAATACTTTAATCCCTGCAGCAGTGTAAAGACTTTCTTTTTAGTGCTGATAGGTTCATTTATACATCATAAAATAGAAGGATTTCATTGGATTCATGGTTAAACAATTAATTAATACAGGAAATGTATTGCAAAGTGTTCTTCTAGTTGACATTGAAAGAAGGAAATTTCGCTCAATTATTTGATAAATAACCCTTTATCAGTTTTAAACAAAACCACTTCATCTTCAACTTTATTGGTTGAATACCTTGGTTGTTGCCACAACACAAGGAATTACTTTAGGCTACTACTACAATCAATTCGTATAGCCTTCATTATTGTTGTCGTTTTTGGCCAATAATTTATAGCCATGTGTAGTATAATTCGCTAGTGTGTAGGCGCTCTTATCGTACTTGGGTATAATATAAGTTTGATTTCCGCTATTCTTTCACTTATTCACGTTGATAAATAAACTCGAACAATATAACCTTATTATTCAATTCAATCTAATTGTGAGTAAGAAATTCATTGATGTTTAATCGCCTTTTAAACATAAAATCTTGCAATCTCTCCTCCCCTTTCGATTAAAATTGTATTATAAGCACCGCTCCCCCTTTTTTAAACAACCAACGCCCCTGACACCTAAAAATCTTTGTTTATTTTGTGTGTAGTATTGTTCGTGCAAACACTCCCTGTTTTGTCGAAAACTTGTTCTAATGTCGTCAAATTTCAAATTCAGCATACACAGACAGGTTGTTCTTACGATTACATTTTAAACCTGTTTTCACTAATGTGCAAGGTAAAGTGCCTTACCCATAGATAAAAGAATATATTGGTCATAATTTTACAAGGTATAAAAACAAAAATATTGGACTTGGATAAAATTATCAATTATCACTATTTATATAAAAATAGTTAAAAGTGCTAAAAGTGTTTAGCTAACAAATCATAAAGTAAGTATACATCTTCGAAACCTATAAGATACACATAAACTTTGATAGTTATTTTTTATCATCCCTCCTTGGGCCTTATCGGAAAATAAACACCATCTTTAAATAAAGTAAGAAATTAAAAGTTGAGGTTAAATATTTTCCTTAAAAGTGATAACTGATAAGTTGCTTCATGTTTATTTACAACAGATGTACCTTATTAAATAAATTTGCCTAAAAATATAATAGAATTGTGTATGCTTGCTGTCGAAGAAAAAAAAAGCATCGAGACAAAAAGAGCCACAGCTAATAAGGAGTAGATATTACAAGGTCTGTCATTATCCGATTATAAGAAAATGCCATTGACACCTAACCATAGAATCATGCGCAACTCTTTTGCATTTTTAAATAAGGCAACAATTTCAATGTATGCTTTCTAATTTTTTTTTATTACTTCCCGCTGTTGGTGTGTAGTATGTATGTGTGTGTTGTTAACAATTTAGAAAATGATGCCGAAATTTTTCTATACAGGGTCAATTAAAAACAAGAAGGTCTCTTCCTGTTCTTTTATAATTAATGGTGGCAGGTATTACGAAATATAAAACAAGTGTACAGACGTGGATGGGCAATAAAATAAAAATGTGGTTACGTGAATTCTATACACTGGTGAAAGGTTTGTAATGCCATTAAAATTAAATGTTAAACTTCCTGAGGAAACGGAAAATTCATGAATTATAATTTAAATGTTGCGTGTTGCTTTTTTATTCTGCGGTGAAAGTGCAAACGTTATAGAAAAAATTAATTTCACTTATACAGTTCTGTCGTTGATTTTGCAAATCGCGTGCATTCTTTATAAACAATGTGTTAACAATAAAACCATTAATAAATTTAATTGATAGTGCTTAACAAGCAAATTAATTTAATCTCGGCGAAATGGAGTATTTAACGCAGAATACCAAGAACAATGTTCAAATACTGCAATAAATTTTTATCATCTTCTGTTGCAATGGGAAATTCTTTTTGTAAACAAATGTTTTTTTATATTATCTGTAAAAAAGGCAGAGGTTATTTTTTATCACGATGATGATATAAAATCATACAACAGAAATACACTTTTTACTTTAAACAATTACAAATAATCGTGATAAACAATATGCTATAATAAATTTACATAGAAATGCATTTTACGTATACATTATCCTAATTTTTTTGTTCTCCAATTTACTATCATACTTTATCAATATGTGTTCATAATTATAAAAAATATTAAGCCCAAAGTAACAACACTGCTTGTCAGTCACTCGCATACATTTTTTCAAGTCTTTCAAATCTCTGTTTTATGTTGGGTTGAATAAGAGATAAATACTGTCTGACAACTCTTATTGCCTGGTATACAGGTTGTTCTAAATATAAGAGTTTCGGAATCATTCAATTATTAATTATAAAATGTTGCAACACTTTTTGAGCTGCCCTTTCCGATATTCTGTCCTTTGCGATATGCTGCCCTATACATACGGGATCGGACTATATTTGACAGATAAGTAAACTTCGTTTACGTTTTCAAATTTGTTAGTTTACCAGCTCTACACCGCTAGCTACAGACGACACAAAATATCATGAAATAATAAACAGTTATGTTACTTAGACAATGCATTATTACAATGCCGTAGTTAATATAATAACTAATATGATGGTAAACACATCAAAAGCATCAAACTACAAATAATCTTGCTGATTGATAGCTTTCTCTATCGCTATATATTACAAAGCAGAACTAGTACTGTTCATAAAGACAAGGATTCTACCTGCTAAAAGAAGAAATTTCTTACATGAAAGAATAACCAACTTAAAAATACCTCGCTGAAACAGAACGAAGAATACGACTGTAATGTTTTGACTGTTTGACGAAATTCTGTTAGAATTTCCTCCACTTCAGTTAATAGTAATAACAAGTTTCCAAGGTGACAGTCAAAATCAATAGCCTGGACTATTGTAGAATATGAAATTTTATTCTTCCTTCTTAATAATATTAAATGTAAAAAATCAAAGCAAAGGCAAACTCTGAATGACTTATATGAGTTACAGATAATAAGATTATTATGATCTACAGAATTAACTTTGTTGCTTATCTTGATGTTTTGTCGTTCTGCAAAATAAAGAAACCTACGTAAATTAATTTTCTCATTGACCGACAATAAAAAGGTACAACAAAGGTTATTTGAATCAGAATTAAAGTATCACAAAGACTCATGTTTCATGCACACGCCACTGTTGAATTGCATTCAGATTTCTTTGTGAACACGCTTGTAGACGATATGGGTTGTAATAAATTGCATGCAGAACTTAGAAAATAACAAAGAATCTTGGACTGGCCCTTGGGGTGCACCACAATGCTTTAGTATCAAATGAAATACTGCTATCAGACAAACTAAAAGTGGTAATTTGTTGGAACCATCCCAATAAATAGTAATCATTGTTCTAAAATCCAGATATGGAAAGTATATGTACACGTACGATTCTATTCAGCCAATCGTCTTTCTCTTCTAAGGTTATCACAGCTGTGAGGGCTAAAGAAAGTAGTCTCATTAGATAAATTGACTGAAATAAAGTTAATTGAACAGAATTCTCATTATATGAGATTTTCCAATGGCTAATGGTTTTTGACAAGTTGAAGCAAAGAATTGAAAGCAAAGTAAGCAGGAAAAGCAAAAGTCTACAATGTATTATTTAGTTGGCCTTGCCAAAAAAGTTAATCAAAGCTACCCAGTTGCAGTATTGGTTAGTGTCCTTATGGTCTTAGATGCGAGAAAGTATATTCTAGTGAGTTTCTTGATATCGAACATACTTACGATAAAGTCTGCAACGAAACTTTGAAACTCCCAAATACACTAAGTTATTAGAACTTTCTTATCTAACTGCCAACACTGTATACTAGTGTATTAGGAAGAAATACTAACACCCATCAAATAACTAAAGTTTAATTTTTTTCTCCAATACTTTTTACTTGTTATTGCCACGATAGTTCTGTCTCTTGACAGTTTTCAGTAAAGAACACCTAAAACTGGCACTTAGATGGTTCTTTTGAGACGTATTGGTGCCGCCTTCAAAGAATATCTTAATATTCTTAGAAACCACTAAAAGATATAATGATTTTGTATTGTTATCTTGTTTCTAAATAGACGTATCTATAAAACTGATACTTTTACATCACTTATCAATACTTATTAGTACCTAATAACAGTTTTATTTTGAACATTTCAGTGTTTGCTGGTGATCTTTGGTTTTTCAAGAAAAATTGATTTTGTTACTGTTGCTGCTAGCTACGAATGTTTTAATACACATAACTGCACATTTTTTCGAGTATCTATTGCTTAGTAGTTCAAATATCAGGGTGAGAGTGTTTCGATTTGCTATTGTATTGCTGTGCCCTCAAACTATACTACAGAGACATCGAGAAACCAAACCACGTGACCACTAATTTAAAAGTAGCGCAAAATTTTATTTTATACTACGGAGTAACGCCCTCACGAGTACATTTTTAACTTAAAATTACATCGGTGTGCGTACGTTTCGTGATTTCTTGTTGTTTATTTGTTTCGAGTTTTTTACAATTTGTTTTGCTCTATTTAAAGTTCTTTTTCAAGACTAAATCTGCTTTATGTGAGTTAATCAAGGTAAGTTAGATTTAACACAGTAGTTTCATCATGTATCCAATACTACGCCACTGCAAAACTACATTATTTTTATTACAACAGAGCTGGCAATGGTGCAAGATGTATTGCCTAACCAACAGTAAATCTCGTGGTCATTTTCGATGTCTCTGTATATGTACCACGAAATTGTCTAGTATAATATCAGTATAGTTAAAATATAGTAGTTAATTAAGAAGATTTATACCCAATAACTAACATTCACTGCTAAATAATACAAGATTTAGGACAAAAAAAGACTTGAGCATTGTTGCCTAAATGAGGCAAATCAAGCGCGGCTCATGTTTTGATCTGCAAGTTTACAAGACAAAAACACAAACATTGATCGTCACATGTAGCAGGTGTGCGATTAAAACTACGATAGTTGTATAGGACGATCGGTGTGTATTCGGCTACAAACCTGCAAAACATAGCACAGACAGATATTGCAAAGAAATTATTTTCAGCAATATGAAGTCATAGATGATTCTGATACCTTCAAATTGTTTTATATGGCACTAATGCTTAGGCAATGCTTGTTAAATAAAGGACGACTTGAAACTTACCGCATCCTTCTTGTACATTCAAACAATTACAACTTGCAAACCTCGTCTATTTTCACCATTTGCATTTTTT
>VTPC01090147.1:133382-206648 GCA_011009095.1 Ignelater luminosus
AAAAAAAGATAATGCCGAATAGAATCATCAAGAATGAGCAATCGAAAACAATAAAAATCCTTGGAAAAATGTTGTTATAGAAAAATGATTTCAAACGGGAAAACATTATACACTACCAGGAAACTAATTTTGCCAAAGCTAACGTAATAATTTGTAAACTACTAAAGGCAAAGATAATTAAAAGATGTTAAGAATCTATAGATGAATTTAATACAAAAAAGGATCAATTAAAAATGAAACTAATCAAAACCATGATGGAACGCCGGCAAGTCTAGCAAAAAGCATTACAAAGTCAGAAATGGAAAGAGTAATCAGCAAGATTAGAATTAGAGAAACGCTAGTTACATCAAAATTACTATTGAGATGATAAAATATTTTATAAAAAAAGAAAGAAAACTTTTAAGCCAAAATAAATTCCCAAAGAATCAGCAATTTTATTATTATCTCACTACCGGAGAATCAATTTACTACATAGTATGTACAGTCTCTTAAAATGAGAATAAGAACTTCTTTTGAACAACCTTTAGAGGATTATATCTGCAAGGTTATTCGAACAGAAAGAAAACTGCACCTATTGTATTGACCTAAAGAAAACTTTCAGTGGAATAAACTGGAACAGAGAATGAATGAAAAAGTTTACATGAGTAAGCTTGTCCAAAGATCTAAAAATGTGATTATTTAAACCAAAACAGGTCTGAGACAGGAACGCAGCCTTACCCCATTATTATTAGCAAGTATTGTGGGTGATGTCATGAAAACAAAAAACAAGAATTTATAAAATTGGATGGAGGCTCTCCTGGTATGAACACCTTCAAAAGATAGAATCGAACTGGGGCTAAACCAGTCTGGAACCTAATTAAGGCCGAAATCCAAAAAATAAGTAAACAATTCAATTCAAAATATCTACAGCTTTAGTTCAATACAATTAAGAACTAACGAGATGAAAATAAACAAAAATAACATAAAAGTGAGGATAAACACACCAAAAATGAGATTTTTTAAGGAAAGTAGAAGAAAAATCAAAACAGACCGTACAAGAAACCGCCAGAAAAGAATCTGTAGGTTAAACATTGTAAAAGAATAATTTCAGAAAAACCAATTTAAGATAGTTTGCTCACGTGCAAAGGTTACAAGAAAACCAAAAAAGAGCCCCAGAAAAAAGTGGAACAAGGAAATCACGGAAGCAGAGGAAACACGAAACTGATATAAGGCAAAGCATGGCTAACGGGTAGAAATACATGAACAGATCTTTGGAAACGTACACTTTACAAGTAGTAAAAATCTACAGCCTTACACCTAAAGGTACCGATATGGCAAGTTTTGGTCATTTTTATTTCGATCTTTTATTTTTTATTCTATTCTGTTTTCTCTAGGTTTGAACATTTTTTAGAACTTTTAACGAAAAGAAGATAGAATTAAGTAAAGTATGTTTTAAAATTGGGCACGGGTCGTGACTTTGGTGGGTCACAACGTGACCCATGTAAACGTGAGAAATTTTCAAATTTAGATTCGTGAATGGGTGGATGTGTAAGTGATTGGATGTCAAAAAGTATCGTACTTCGTAGCTATCTAGAATTATTTTTTAAGAAGTTTTGGACCAATCGATCGTTTTGCCAAAAACTTCTCTGTAAATTATTTTGGCCCGCAAAAAGTTTACTTCAGTCCAATTGGACTGGTCTGGACTTATATAGCACAACTTATGGAAGCTGTAGAACCAAGTTTTGTTTAATACTTCGAAGGTGTATCTCTATATAGATGAAGAATTAGCTGACAGGACAAAAACTTAATACTTAGGATTGCCAGATATTCTTCACATCCAACTAGGATAACTGCTTTTAAAAACTACGACAAACTAGAATCCCAAACTGGAATTATAAATTGTTATAAACGGGCACCATATAAATGTTAAGCAACGCAATAAAAATTCAATTTTCCCTAGACACGCTTAAAAGCCCATTCCGAACTTCCCCAGGTGCAATAGAAATTAGAATGTCCATGAAAAAGATGACATCTGGCAACCCAACACTACTTTTTACAGGTACATAGAGTTTGGAATAGATTGATTGTTTCAAAACTACTTTGGTTTTTAGCAAAGTCGAGAAACTCCTGAGACCAGTTTCACAATGCTACAACCATAAGCACCGGCAGGATTGTTTGCTGAAGCGACGCAAAATATTTTTTTACCCACGGAAGTCCATACATTGTAAGGTTTTTTGTAACCAAAAGTTGCAGTATTACTCCTCCTCCTCACTTTTTTATATTCCAAAAACTTAAACAACTTGAACATGATCTACAGAATTGAATCTTTTAAGTAAATGATATAAGCGTGCTTCGAGAGTATTAAAAGAAAATAAATTAAGAGATCCATAATCCATTGGCACTTCAGTGACTTTCTTGTATTTTCAAGGGAATGCAATTTACGAAGTGAAAGAATGCTCAAATCCAGAAAGCTGTGAATAGGATTTTCTGACACGAAGGACAGAAGCATTGCTCGTTTCGAACAAATTAGTTCAAATTGACTCAATTTTCTCTAGCTTTCAATATTTTATAGTATTTATTCAGTATGATTATGTGTCGGTATTTCTACTAGCCTTCAGTTTAGGAACCTTTTTCTTATTTTTAGCAGGCAAGTTCGAGTGTTTGTTTTTGACATCGACGCACCACCACCGATTGGATACCGACCTAGGTCGGGATCCCAAGCCGTCCAGAGCAGCAACACACTAACCGATCGGCAATCACCCACCTACCGACTTTTCACCATGCAGTGGTATCTCGGGCTCTTCATGTTAGTCATAGTACATCTCACAATATTTTGGACAATATTGTAAATTGGCAATAAAACCTACTGCTAAACACCTGCAACCTTTTAAAGTGAATACTGGTAGATCTGCATACGTAGAATTTTCCAAGATTGTAGTAAGAGTAGACAGATCATAAAAAATGGTTATTGTATTAGAAGTGCAATTTAAATTTAGAACCACTTGTAAAACCAATCGATGTACGTTCCTGCAGTTTCCCAGCGCCTTTAGTATTGATTGATAAATCTACAGTTTAGGGACTTTTTCTTATTTTTAACCACACCAGACTAGATTAATTGGTAATGAAGTTAGAATCCAATCTGACATGAAATTCGTAAATAGAAAAGTCTTGTCTAGCCTGAAACTTGTAGATCTCTCACTTCTGTATTGACAAAATTCTATTTTTATTTATTACTATAAAAGTGGAATAGTTCGAATTTCCTAGAACATAATAAAAGTTGAAAATTGCAACGGGAAAGTTATGAGTTTGGTAATCTCGGTTTATGCCAGCTGTATGACAAACAAACCCATAATTAATTTTACTAGCCAAACCGTTTTCAACTATTTTAACCATCTTCAGGGCTATCTTACAACTATAACATATATGTAAAGATGGCTATGCTATAGCTACAATCAGTTTGATTATTACAATAAAAAACATTATGCAGAAAATGGATTTACAACATCAAAAATTAATATTTGTCTGTTACTAATTACACCAATTACCTCTGTAAAGAAAACAACTTGAGCAACAAAGTCAAAATTTATAATTTATCACTTGACCTATACTCTCAACGTGTGGTTTTCATGTCTTAGCATATTTAATGTAAAATCTGTTTTAGATGGAGGTCTTGGTTTTCGATAGATGGTTTAGATGTCTAACATATTAAATTTAATGATGTTAGTATAAGTACACTTTCAAGTCGTTCTTTAATTGACACGATGATCTTTTATCACGAGTCCTTTAATCCTTTTATTTTTAATTTACCTGATTTCCATGGAGAGTTAGTATGTGTACTGAATCTCTAACCTTCTAAACGACGATATCTAGATGACAACTATAGCTGTGCTTATCTACAGTTTCATTGATCATGTCCTTGCATAAAAGGGAATTAATGTAAAAGAACGTAAGCACACGAGAGATCCTTGCATAATTGTATATGCTCTCTTTACAAACTAGGGTATTATAAATAACTAGCAATCAAATTAAAACAGATTCAATGTAGCTAGAGGAATTACAATAATAAATTGTCAGGTTAAGGCTAAGAACAGCCTGAGACATTCTTTAGAGCGGGACTAGGACGATCTCAACCAACCATGACGGACATGAGTACATATACTATATATTTAATACATATCTCCTGAATATTGTTTATACATGCGTAATTATGTTATTTCACCATTAAATGTCGCTTGCGACAGAACCGGTTGCTAATAGGCTGACTGAGTTTAGAAGATGAAACATAACTGATATCTATCAGAAGAAGTGGAAAGAAAACGCGTAAACTTAATGAGACCGTTATCGAAATTTCCGCTCGAAGATTTAGTCGTAAATGTTGTTTATTTTTACACACATAATGCCACACTTGTTATTCCATTGATCACTTCTTAATGCTTTCTTAATTTTTATTTTATCCGGTTCTAAAAACAAGGCACAAAAAGTGTTTTACGGGGTAAATAGGTGAGTTTATGGTAAACCTCCTATTATTTATCTTTATAAATATGGAAATTAAGAAGTAATTTGGTATTCATTCCTTACTAGTACAAGGATTTTTTTAGAACGTCGTAGAAATACAGATGGTAGGATAAACATTTGTTTAGTTAGTTACATTGAATAAAATTTCCCATGATGGAAGTGCACGATTCCGACTTTATTTAAAAGTAAAGGGTCATTCATTCGTTTATGTATACGTTTTGTTGTACATATTTAATACAAAATAAGTTAGTTACACATAGTAAGCATCACCTCCAACTTTTCCTATTTCTAATTTATTCTAATTCAACAAATACGTACACTATACAATAAAGGAAGGTGAAGAATAAATGCAAGGATTTCGAATAAAGATTAATTAATGAAGCTTCCTGTCCTTTACTTTTATAGATATGTCAGTTAATAATTACAAATACACAAAATACGTTTTATTTAATTAGGGCACGATAAAGTAGATATAATTTTCTTGGTGCCTGGATAATAAGAAAATGCCATATGTGACATGCTAATCAGAACACACTGCATGTAGGTTTTAACAGTAAATGAATACAAAGATTGTTAACATCTAGGTTGAATTTGATAAATTCTTAAGAGGTATGCTTTAATACAGTGTGATTTATCTTACTTTCTTTCTGTTTTGCAAGGTATTTCTAGTGAATCTATCTTCTATCTTTCTTTTATTTCTACACAAGTTCGAAATAATAAATAATAATATACTCCTAAGAGAAAAAGAAATTTCATAAACTTTAAGGTCAGGGGTTACTTTAAATATTTAATTGAGAAACTTTCCTTTTTAAATTCATAACAATAAAATTTTGATTCGCCTCGGGTCTAAATTTGGAATTGTACCTGTAGACAAATACTGAGATATTTTTAGATAAAAGCTTATGGTCTCTAAGGTATTGCCAAGTAATTATCTGAAATTTGTATGTAACAGTATCAGATTGATTGATCCAATTTTTGAAATCTAAATGTAACTTGAAATCTAATACTTGCATTTTTCCAATCATAAATGCTGTAAATCTGTACTTATTCTGTTCTCAGTTGGAAACATAAATTGCATGCCTAGTTGTTGCTGGATCTTGAAAATACTATTACCAAATAGCAAAAACTCGATGGAATGTCAATTCTGAAAAACCGCAGCTATATTGCTCTGAGTTTGTTTTAAAATTGAGCTCATTATCTCACTCTACCTAACTCATCATAATTGTAAAACTGGTTATGGTCTCAGTTTCAAACTACATGTATGTGAAGCTAAGGAAATCAATAATAAACAAAAGAGATCTAGAAGAAGGAATAATTTTGCAAATGTCAAGATCATTAAATACACCTCTTTAAAGTTTAAAAAGAAGATATTAGAACTATTTTCTACAAAATAAGTATCAAATGAGATGATTTTGATGTTTGTATCACTCAAGATATCTTGTTCTTTGTTTTTCTATGAACTCATTCTTTTAAAACTTCATTTGGCAAAATATTAAGCTAACAAGAACATTCTTCAACGCTCAGATATTTGTAACCCTTACAAAAACTTACTGGTGTGTATCAAAAATGATAGAAGCTATTTTATTGATATATTGTGTGAGCAAACTATTAACGAAAGCATAACAAGATACAGAGTGTATCAGGTTCAATACAAATTTCTTATTTTTCTAATGTTTGCGGACGACGTACACTAATGATATAACATTTTTTGCACGGTGGCTACTGCAAGTAGTTTTAAAGGAGATATGTTGCGCCATTACAGAGGCAAATAATGTCGGTTGTTTTCATAATTTATACTCAATTTAGCATTTTGTTTATAAAATGCAGCGTATTCGAGTAAAACCAGGGTTCTTAAAAGTCAAAACCTTCCTAACCTGGGAAGTATAATAATTTAAGATTTAGAGATTTGTAAAACCGTATGCACTGTACTCTTGCTACAAATAGTTTATATGGAAGAAAAGGTCTGACGGTTAACCACCGTAGATAGTTTAATAAAGAGCAAAGCACGATACTATGGCAAAATTGCCAATTGAGCCCCGTTTTCAATTTTTGTAAAACTGAATATGTTTTGAAGAAATAAACTTACAAAAAATGAATAAAAAGATGATCTCTCTAAAGTAATTTAAGGCTTAACACAAAAAAAAATAATTTCGTAATTATATTTTGCTTTTCTACACTGAGAAAGATGCCGGTAAATCTACATCTTGGTTAAAGTAAATTCACAAGAAAAATAATGTAAAATTCTCCGTTTCCCTATATTATCTGAAAAGCACAACAGCAAATCAACGTTTTTTTGAATCTTGTGTAAGTTAACACTATTATTTTTTATTTTATCGTTAAATAAACAATTTGTTTGTTGTCTAAATTTCAAAAACAATTTAATAATAAATTTTACAACAATTTTACATGAATATCAACTTATCTGTACAAGATAATAACTGGCAACCACTGAATTGTGCTGGCAACTGACTGTTTTATTATTATTCTTTTTTTCCTTTTGCAGTATTCCTTTTCTTGAATACTGCGTTTGGAGCTTTATTTGAATTTCGTACTCCTATTATTATTGTATAACATTTTGTATTTGATGGATTCTGAATTTTTAACATTATGTCAAAATCTTACGGTAAAGTGGTTTTTTATAAAACTAAATTAATAATAAATAAAATAAAATTACAGAATTGGTCTTTTCCTTTCATCTTAGGGTATAATAAAAGTAGCGAATTAGGACAAAAAGTACGTAGGAGCCCAATTCAGCCTACTTAAAAACCAACTCTGTCCTGGAAAAATCTTAGTTAAGAGTGCTCTAATGTACAGTTATGATTTACGTTTAGTATTTATTGTTTGATTCAATAACAATTTTTAAGTAATTGAGTAATACTTATAGGAAGTTCTCTTTTTTATTTTGAACACCAACTACAAGGTCATACGGCCCCGTAGATTGGATCTCAAGTTCAAAAGTTTCTTCTTCATTTCAGGCTCGAATATATGTCGGTCCGATACAATTTTGCTCAATACAAAAAAATAATGAGTGACGGAAATTGTCATTATTCCACTATCTGATCCAATCTTACAAATACAATGATTGCTGTTGAAGTTTAAAAGTAAATTTCTGCATATATTTTGTAAGATAAGGTCGATTTTCTAAAACTGCAAATAAATTTCTTAAAAACTTAGATTAGAATAGGGGGGATGTAAAACGAGTTGGAACCCTATTTCCATTAATTTTGCGACCACAACTGCTGAGGCGTGAGCTGGTGCGTTGTCGTGATGGAAAAGGACTTTTTTGTGGGCCAATCGTGGGCGTTTTTCTTGCAGCTCGGTTTTTAAACGGTCCAATAACGATGAATAATATGCACCTGTAATAGTTTTACCCTTTTCCAGGTAGTCGATGAGGATTATTCTTTGCCAACAGGGCGTCCAGAACGTTCAGCGTCACTTGTGCCCATATGGCCACTCCGAAAATTTTGAAACCACTTATAAACTGTTCTAATCGAAGGTGCAGAGTCACCATAATGTTTATCAAGCTTCTCTTTAGTCTCCTGAGGCGTTTTGCCTTTCATAAAGTAATGTTTAATCAACACACGAAATTCTTTTTCGTCCATTTTTTGAAAATCACTCGACTTCCTCGATTCAAACGAATGCCAAACACAAAGAAATAGACCGATCTGGCTGAAACTTAGTGTGTGTTCTTCCAAGAGATGCTACTAACTAAACACAACCTCGATATGCGCCAGTAGTGCCATCTCTCTGACTTTGCACGGACTTTTCAAACGACCCTCGTATGTAAGTATGACCGATACTTGACCAAAAAAATCTTTATTAAAACGAATATCCATCCACTGGGCTTTAATGTAGAAAAATAAAAAAAGGTTTAGGAAAAGTTGGTTGGTTTTAATAACTTATTATGTATAAATAAACTCAGTCGGTTCATAAAAGTCAATCAGAAAAGACTGAACAGTTAAAACGCACGATAAGCGCGGAGAAGCCTAAATAAGTCCAAAACTTATTTTGCCCATCCACACCTAGCCCAGAGACCATACCTGGGTAGTCATTGTTTTACAGGTATGTAATAGTTGTACAAAGAAATGTTTAATTTTTACCGAAATTACTGAGTCTAGATGAATGAAACTGAAAATGAAATTTCTTCAAGCATTTGTTGACATTATATGAACTAAATAGCTTTAATATAAATAAATAAATAAATAAATGTAAGGTAAAGAAAGAATAATGAATTCCAAGAAGACCAAAATGCATGCCCAATTCACACTTGGTTCATTCAATGTAAAAATTATTAAAAATGTCTTGACAATTTTCCTTTTCATTTTAATTACATATTGGAGAAAACCATTTCCAGCAGTTGGAAGAAATTGTTTACAATGACGTAGCAACGCTCCCAACAACAATCACCAAACGGATAATTTGATCTTATTAAAGCCTTAGTCTAAACCGGACATACTCAACAAGAACAAAATAGTCTAACTAAATCTAATACATGCAACGAAAAAGGAAAAACATGAATGAAGTGGTTCGTTTTCATTTCTGAGAATTGCGCAAGAAGAAGTTTGCGAACCACTAATGTAATCTATCTAATCTAATTTGGAGCCAAGAAAATGTAGTACATAACAGCAAATAGCAAACTCGTTTTGTTTTAAAAAGTTTTGCTTTTGAGCAAGCTTCTTTTGTAATCGAGTTGAATAATGATGTGTGCAAAACGTTGAGTGCATAGCGTCTCGATGCCCTCTGGGTTATATTTATACTATTTATAGCATGACTTTTAGAGATACAATTTATATCTCTCTCTACCGGTGTTGGCGCCTCCGTAGCCGTGTGTCCTCTCTGGGATAGCCACTTCACTCGCTTAATAACTGAGGCCGGTCCTATTGGGTCCTAGAATAAGTCTTAGCATCCCTAGCAAATAAACCCCAGTTTGTTAATAGTAACGAAAGAAACAAAGACCACACTGGTCTTTCTGCCTTTTTGATTTTAGGAATTAGGATAAAAAGACTGATAAATGACGCAAATTTCAAATGGTTAGGATTGGGTACGATAAATAACATTTTCCGTTTAGGATTTTTCGTGTTTTACATGGAACTGCCCATGCCTAGCGTTCTGGCGTTTTCACCAAAGTGCTTGTATTTCGTTACTTTACGAAAATTTCTAAACGTCAGATAGTTAAGATTCGTGGAAAAACTAGACTATTTCATAATTTCCACTACGAGCGCATGCCCGCACATAGCTCGTTAAAATGTTCACCAGAGTACCTAGATAGCTTTCTGCGTCGATGTATAATAACGCCAGAAAGTTAGGATACAAGTCTTCTTTTACTGAACATACAAATTAAATAACAAGAAAATAGACGACTTATTTCTAGAAATGTATCAAGTAGAAATGAAAGAAAGATGGTAAATGTCATTTGCAGATATTAACGAGTTTTACATAAAAGCAGAAATGCGATTGAAAGAAGTAATCAAAATACTGTAAACTTACAGTATTAAAATAACTCAAAAATGAAAGAAAGTCATTCACAAATATCAAAAAGATATAAAGAGTGACCGCCAAAAAATTTCATCAAATGGAAAAAACTTTTATTTTTGGCTTTATCGAGAAACTCTTTCCACCAATAATTTGTGCCTATCCTGAAATAAAATACATGCTACTTCGATCTACCAAGAACCAAGCCGTTTTTTGAAATAACCAAAACTGAGAATTGTCAATATTTTCGAAAGTATCAATGTTTTTGATGACATTTGAACACAGTATGATAGATTATTACCTTATATAAAAAAGAAGTAATTTTTCTGTCATATTGCGGAAAACTGAAATGTTAATTTTGTGCAATTTGAACATATGAATTTAAGTTTTGTTTACTTAGCCTTTGTGAGTAGTTAGAGTATTGGTTTCTGTTTTTAGAAATTATCTCCTACGAGGCTTGCTGGAGAAATTTCTGCAATTGGGTACTTCCGATGGTGTCAGCGTCGTGCCATTGACAAATTCGAAAAATTTGTCACTTCTAACCTATAATTCAGTAGATAGTTCGTACTCATGCTAACCAGTTTTGTTTACATAGAACTTTGAAAAAAGTAATTTTTTGAAAAAATGGAACATTTTTAAGCAATGATTTTTTACGATTTTCGAAGCAACTTAACACCCAAACAATGCATCGAACGGCTTAATGCGCCTTTTGGTGAGGAAGCTCCATCGAATAGAACTGTTTCTAATTAGTTTGCTGAGTTCCAGCATGGACGTTTTTTTCTCGGTGATGAATTTCGTGAAGGTCATCCATCCATGAAATGATTGAGCAAGATCGATATGTTGTGAATTGGTTCAAAGAAACGCTGGAGAAATTAACCGAGGTCATTCAAATTTAGTGTACGATATTGTTACTGGTGACGAAAGTTGGATCGTACCAGCCGGAAACTAAACAGCAATCCATTGTTTGGATGTTTCGAGGTTGGAGATGGGAGGGATCAGTTCTTTTTAAAGAACGACTCCGACCCGTTCCGTTCCCGGTTTTCTTCGATTTTACCTTGTTCTTGGTTTTGTTTTTTCTTTTTTGGCAAATGAGAACGCCCGTTCTTGATCCCAGTAAAGAACGACTCCGAGAAGATCGTTGCATCTCTATTCGAGGTGAGTCGAAACCCACAAAAGTTGTTCATGCACGCAGTGTTGCAAAGCAAATCATCGCTTGTTTCTTCCGTGTTTCTGGACATACGGCAACCATAGCTTTAGGGGATCGAAGAACTGCGAACGCTGATTGGTATTGGTCGATCACACTGTATTAAAATTTTATTAAAAACTCTGATACTTTAAAAAATATTGACAATTTTCAATATTGGTCATCTAAAAGACGCAATTTTCTGCCTAGCAAAAATTGGTTTGGTAGATGGTTTTCGGGCATGCACAAATTACTGATGCAAAAAGTTTTTCGGAAAAAAGAAAATCAAAAATATTTTTTTTCCATTTAGAGCTAATTTTTTGGCGGTTAGTGTATAATAAGTTAAGTTAATTGAAACCTGTCTGTAATTAAAGTAGTAAGAGTAAGTTCAATACTAAAATAAAATTCAAATCAATTAAAAAAATTACATTAAATTAAGAAACACCAACTTGACGAAACATGTCCTGAATTTAAGAAATCGAGAGTGAAATGTAATATTTTTTTATAGATACAAATGTAAGTTTCGTTGCAGAAGTTAAATAAAATAATGAAACGGTGAATAAAAAATCACGTATAAATAAATAATAGATAGTTTGAATCAATCTGAAATGCTAATAATAAAGACCATTTGGAATCCATTCATGTAATTGCTAAAATATTGTGCAAAAAGATACCGTTAATAACTAATCATGTGAAAAAGTTTACTAACTTTATGCTGTAACATTCTATATCTATTATTTCCAGCCAGTTTCAATTGAAGTGACTTTACATGACTTGTAAAAATTATTTGGCAATTATTTTCTTTAACAAAAAGAATAGATTCTCAAAAACTGAAACTCCATTGTGACTTCCGTCAAGATTACAAAGTAATCTAGTTTGCTGTTTTGGAGTAGGTACCAGTCATAAAACGTCGTTAACTTTAATAGATTTCCTAAAATAAGTGGCTCATCTTATCTTTTGAAAAGAAAGGACGTAAAACTGTTCTTTTATTATTCTACAACAACCACAGATAGTATTTCACTATTCAATATTTCTTTATCAGTAATTCTGACAGTATACCTGTAGGAGACGAAATTGCTTTTATTGTTAAACTGCAAAAACGTGCAGACACTACAACTTAGTTAATCCTAAAGTTATAATTTATAAATTATCTATAGTCTATTCTACCTACTTTGATACTATAATTACTAAATATTATAAAAAATTCATTCCACGTTTCATAATCAACTACAATCCATTTTTTGCATATTTATTCGTAGCTGTATTCGTAGAAAAAGCAGATTAATACCTGAGGCACCAAAAGTCCTCAAAATGACACTGCAAAAAGAACTAGCTCCCTCCCAAAGAAGAACTTTTGCGATGTAAACAAACATAACTTTTAAAACAAATTTATCATTGGAAGTACAAAAAACAGGTTCTTTTAAAATGGGTTGGTAATTTTACTACGTGTGTACAAAAAAATATATATATTTCAAGGTTCTTGATGGGGGTTTCGAAGAATATTTGTAGGTCAGACCCATCCTATATTTGAAAAGGGTCGGACGTTGGATAACTTGATGACCATTTTGGGATTTCTTCCCCTCTGTGGTTGGTTGCCTCTAACCAGTGGTTGCAAAACAACATGGTCGAATTCCTTAGAAAATAGAATGTAAATATTAATTTGACATGAATTTAATTAGTTAAACACTTATAGCAATAAAATAAAATCATGTATCGTAGCTTATTGTTATATTATTCAGATGCAAAGTATTAGAACTAACCTACGTATTTCTTCATTCTTTATGGTGTTTTTTTTCCTCTGACGAGCCTTTAACCTTGAATAAAGTAGTTGTTAATAAATTAGTATTCATTCCTAGGACGAGTTTGGCAAGATGAATGATTATAAAAAAATGTCTTTTCTCTTCGAGAAAAAAACCATTTTAAAAGAAAATAGAAAACTTTAATTTATGCTCAAATACAAACAGTTTACATAACCCTTAAATAATATAATAATAAGTTATTAACTTAAGTAAACAACACTAAAAATAACAACAAAAGAACTTGAGGGAATTTATCAAAATGTTAAAAGGTTATCGAAAAAATATTCATAAAAAACTGCATTAATTATTCCTTCCATACATGACGTCAACTAATCTTCGTGATTCACGCCACTACAGATAATTGTAATTTGCATCAATAATTAAGTTTCTACGGTAGAAGCCGGTTTTTGTCTAATAAAACCAAACAGAATTCTTACAACGTTCGACATTTGTAAAGTTTCCAAGAAGCGTGTCGTTTTTATTCAGAAATATCATTTTAAAATTTCAAAACGCTTTTAGAATTCTAAAAACATCACGGAGTACGTTGTTAAAATCTCAGGAAAGGAACTTAAAAACCACCCTCCATAAAAAAGATTTTTAAAAGATAAATTTGCCCATGTCATACCCAAACATTACTATTCGGCCACAAGTGTGCGAAAGATAGTTTTAGTGTGTATTCACTAAAAACAAGCCTCGCAACAGGACCTAAGTACTTTATTACATCCAAAAATACCATCAAAACTACACTCTGCCAACTCCAGGCATCTACAAGTGTTTGTAGTAGACCAAATATATAAAGTGCTGCTATGTATTCATTTTCAACGAGAAATTTGTTGGATATACAAAACATAAATTGTAGGGTGAAACTAAAGACATAAGACAAGTTTAATCCAGGAAGTTATCTTTATAAGTAAAAACAATTTTTTGGATTTTAATCTAATTTTTTTAAGTTAAAAAAAATGTAAAAGTTAAGCGATTATTGTAAGAGTACAAAGGTTTATTTGTGAATGTTTTTCATATTTTCTTGATATTTGTTCATAAGTTTTATCTCTTATCATACAGCGAATTTGGTTAATGATAACCGGTGCCATGAACCCTAATGAACTAAAAAAAATGTGATCCACAATTTGCATAGCCTTCAAACAAACAAAAACTTGATAAGAATTAACCTCAAATATCATTAAAAACTATAAATAATTTTTATTCGGATTATTATTATGCATTATGAATAAAACCAGATTTAAATTAACAATTTCTTAATTAAAAAAATTTTTAGCAACTTTTATTTATATTTGTACATAATACAGTGTAAAGCTGTCTTTCCTTGAATAAACGGCAACATAGTGACTGAGATTAAGGAATGGTCAAAGCAACAGGTTGCAACGCCGCTGAGACCAATCTTCGTGTAGAAGAGAGAAAATGATATCTGAAAAGTCATCCGGAAACACGTAGGCGAGATAGAGAAAGCATATTTATATATTTAGTGGAATTACTTCTGCATTTGGATATCAATATCTTTTACAGGTTCATAAAATATGAAATTTACAGTATTGCTGTAATAATAAACTTTCAAAAACAATTATAATAAAATTTAGTGGAAATATATTGCAGTCAAATATTAACAAATTTCACTCGAATTAATATAAAAAAACGAATTTCAAAAGTAAAACGCACGTTGTGAAAAGTAAAAAGGCGCCAAAAAAAGCCTAGCGAAAACGAGTGTATTATTAGAGAGAGAAAGTATAACGTTTTTGTGTGTAAATAAGCATTCAAGTGTTGTATCGAGCGACGTTGTCGGTGGTTTATCAGCCCGTGCACTCGATCTCTGCTTTTGACTGACTTAACTTGAGCTGTGCACGGTTTAATAAAAGCGGCAACCTAGCGCGAAGTGATATTTTGCTGTCTTAAACTCTGCGGATCACGTAGGCAGAGGTTTTCGTTTTCTGTTTCCATCTACGTCAGCATAATAACATGTAACTTGTTTACTTAAGGTTCATTGAGGATAGAAACACATGCACGAAACGTGAAGAAATCTCCACACACGCATAGTCATTCTCTAATCATATTTTCTTACCGAGTTAGCAATTCATTATTTACAGATAGGAGTAAACGGTTCTCTTGAATCGCAACCGATTTGTACTGATGATACAGATTTCTTACATTTCAATGAGCATGAATGGTTTAAAAGCGCTTTAAAAAGAGTTGAAAGAGATTTTAATAAAAAGGCTTCATTAGTTCAATAAAGAATTGCGGTAATAAAAAGCAGAAAAAGAGCATATAAAAAATATGGTAAAAAGTAATTTTAATAACTTTGTGACCTTGAAATCACGTACATTGAATTTTCGTGAAAGAAATTCTAATAAAAATGAAAGTAAAAAAGCGAAATTAAAATTAAAAACACGCCAAAATATGGAATTATCTAGTTTTTTTAATGAACGTGATCTGTTTTCTTTATTATTAATAATAATAATAAGATAAAGCAACATTGTAGGTACTACATATAGACTACTGTAAGTTGGGAAGGTGTAGAAATAAAGCAGCACGCTAGAAACTAAATGTTTTATTTAGAGGAATTTAACAAAAACAAAGAATTATTGATGATGTGATATTTTAAGAACCTTTCTGAGTTTTAATTTTCAATTTTCACTCGACATTAATTAACTTTGTAGTTATTTATTAACGATATATCTAAACCAAAAGGTTATAATATCAACATTAACTTTATTATTTAGTAGTAGAATCTCAATAAAACAGTACTCTTGCTAAAGAAAAACAGATTTGAAAGTTCTATAAAATATTGAATATACAAACATGAAAATCAATGCAAGGTAGGAAGCGCGAGATATTTAAATGTTGTATTGTTACAAATGACAGATCCTAAAGTTGGGAATATCAAATAGGACGAGCAACTTTAAAAATAGTTTTATTTCCTAAAACCTTCGAACGACAATTTATTCATTATTATCACAACAGTTCCAAATCTTACCTAAATAGTTTTGCCCAAATTGCTAAGCTAAATTATTGGTATAAAAAATAGAATATGTCTAATTTTCGCTACATTTGTTTTATATAATTCATAATTTCTTCGAACCTATACTTGCATCAACTTTCATTTCTAGTTATCAGTACCTATTAATTGTAGAGTCGAACAAAAAGATTTCTGTGCCAACTTATATCTGCGCGACTTTGATATTAAAACATACCCTCGAACGTTGCAGAAAAAATCTACATGAGTTAAGAGAATCCACTATCGAATCTACCATGAAACTAATCAAGCTTGTACAATTGTAAGAAAAGATTTTTCCCAATTTAAATACTTTTATTGCTAAATTAAACTTTATAAACCCCCAGAAAAAAGGTTTGAAGTAATTCCACAGGCAGGAATGTTTAGCTTGTATCCTTTCACAACTATCAACAATAGGGACTTCTTCCTGTTTGTTTGTCTTTCACCTGTCGTGACGGTCCTCTCGTTATATTCCTTTCCTCCTTATGTTCTTTGACTGCATGTACGTAAGATACAGTGATGTCTTTTCTAAATTTAGAGTGGTTGATTGGGGGAACCAAAGCCAATGTACTAAGACTAAAACTAAATTAAAGATTCAATCTCATCTAGATTGTTGTGGTCAACAATATTCAAGTTTTACTAATTCAAGATTTGCTTGTTTTCTGTTTTGATTTTCCAATGAGCAAGTAAAGATGATGCACCGTGATTAGTTAATAGCTTGTCAGCTTCCTTTTCAAAATTAACAACTTTCATTCCTATTTGAGTCAACTGTCAATTTTCCTGTGGTTGCAGTCTGTCATATTTAATTCCACTTTTGCAATGTAAGTTTTCTTAAACTACTGGAGCTAGAGTACAAAATACTTATTTCACCCTATTTTACCAAAACCAACTCCGAATTTACGAAAGACTTGCGTTGAACGTACATGGCTCATAACATTTGCTATTTTGTGAATGTTACACAAACTTTCATCAATTGTATTTCATAGAGTTAATTGTATCTATGAACCAATTTTGTGTGATTTTGGCTTTCGTGTCAACTTCTTGCCTAGGTGAATATTCTTTTCTCAGTATCTTTTAAGGCACAAAGCACTTCTAATTGACTTTCTTTTGTCTATAGAGCTATCAGGCTTACCGAATCTAATTTTCATTAAAAATCCCAAATAACATAGACGTCAGACCTTCCAAGGCTATAAATCTGACACTGATCATTCATTTAAAATTACGCTTGTTTATCTACTATTATCAAGTTTATTCACTTTGTCTATAGTTCTGTTAAATCCAAAGGTCTTTCTACATGTATGGTAAAATGTTAGTGATATGAAGTTGCTGAAATAGCAAACTGAATGAAGAACCTGCTTTTCTAAATCCTATTTGTTTGCTTGTTCAAAACAGTCCCAACTGAATCTTCTAAACATGCCCAAGACCATTATACGTTTTGGCAAAGAACGGACTAATATTACAAAATTCAATACCAATTACGCCGCTCTATTGAAAACATCCTTTAGTCATAGATTCTATGTCGTACCAAAAATAAAAGACAGCTGAAGGTTTGTAATCGTCTCTAACAAAATACCTTTGGAGCCTATTAAAATTATTTTATATGAAGAGTAGTATGGACTATATAACCGAACATCAACTAAAATTTTTCTCAATTTGTACTTTGTTTTTTTGTCATTTAAAATTTATTGAACGAAAGGTCTTACTCTGAAAATAAGGTACTTTTAAGTAGTGCCTCCGTATGTGTTAATGAAAACCCAAATTGACTGGATAGACAGCTTAAATCAATAGCAACGTTTCTGAAAAAAGGCTTGATGTAGTAATGTATTGATAAACATATTAATAAGTAACGTATCATTTTTTAATTCTTATTAATTTCGATTTCTTTTAACAAACGAAAATGGCATTAACTCAAATCACAGTTTCCAATCCTCACTCTATGGCCTCAATTACAAAACGTAACTCTTCAGGATGTATTCTCGTCAGAAGCGGATTTAGGTTTGATTGCGCCCTAGGCCTATTTTGATACAGCGCCCTTTTCGTTACTAACAATGGCAACTAAGATACGAGATTGCAAGTACAACTCGCGTACTAACTCCTTTAAACGTACCGCGTTGCCAAATTTAAAAAGCTTTAATTGCTAATATTTTGAAAAATAGATAGTTAAGGCCAAATTGGTATAGGAAATTTCTTCTTATTTTTGAACACAGAATAACGCATTGTAGGTTTTCCCTCCATTTCCTTTATAAAATATACAGGGTGTCCCGTAAATGCCAATAAAGCTTCAGGTAAGCACGTTCTTCCATAAGTGCTTATTGCAAATTTGCCAAAAGAAAATTTCTTCTCAGCTCTTGTACAAGTAGTCAGAAGTTAACATCTTTAACATTAAATAAACAGAAACCAAAGAATCGAATCCAAATGAAGCCATTACGAATTCAACAAATGAATCTGTTAAAATAACAATTACCGTCGATAAAGCGCAAAACTGTTAGATTTCTCTTTTTGAAGATGTTGTTAAAAATTGAATTCTTACCAAAAAATAGATATGACAAACATGCAAGTCTTGGGTGTACTAATAAATCCGATGAAATTAGTTGCCAGCAATTCTTTCAAGTTTTGACAATTTTATGGTCCATTATCACTGGAATAAAATTGATAAATCTTTGATTTCTTGCTATACTTTGGTTCCTTACTTACTTATCCCTCTTTCTCGTATTACCGGTTAGGCGTCGAGGGTTATAATTCAAAGTTCTCTCCAGGCTCTTCTGTCCATCGCCAGTCGTCCCTCCTTTTATTAGTTTACTGACGGCGTCACTCCAGGTTGTTTTAAGTCTACCTGTGCGTCTTTTCGTGTCCGTATTAGTTTTCCATATCACTTTCGCCCCATTGTCATTTATCATTCTCACTACATGACCGAACTACTGTAACTGTCTCTGTTCAACTATTTTTAATAGTGGTGTCACTTCCAGCCTCTCTCGAATAGTCGCGTTTCTTAGTTTGTCACTTCTATGCACTCCTTCGATACATCTGAGTACTCTCATCCCCGCAGCTTGGATTTTAGATTTCATTTTGTCACTTGGAGTCCAAAACTCACTGCCATATACTAATATTGGGATAAATACCGCTTTTCCGAAAGCAGCTCATTAAATAGTCCAGTTGCGTTTTTCAGTCTGTTGTTTACATCATTTTCTATATCTCTTTTGCAGTCGAACATGGCTCCCAAGTACTTCAATATATTAGTTTGTTTTAGTCTTTATCCATTTACGTTAACATCCACTGTTTCTTGTGTGTTAGCTATTATCATCACTTCGGTTTGATTCAGGTTAATATTCATGCCGTATTCTTCCAAGGACTCTTTCCATCTTAAAATTGTTTCTTGTAATTCTCTGCTACTTGGTGCTAGGAGTAATAAATCATCTGCGTATAGGAATTCTTTAATAAATACGTGTCGGAGGTTTGGTTTCTGTATTCAAATAATTTTGTATTTGCCTGCAGCAGCGTTGTCAAGTTTAAATTTCTTTTTTTTTTGGTTTGTGTGACAAATTTAAGTACGTTGGAACATTTGTGTTTTCAATTTTGGCATCTTAAGAGGTTGAGGAAGTCTGCTATCTAAAGCTTTATTGGCATTTATGAGACACCCTGTATAATAATAAAAATATAAAAAACAATTGCTGTGGCAAAAGACAAAGAGTTGAGAAAAATCTATTCAATTTCTTTATATTTTTATAATTCCCGAAATTTTCAATTGGTCAATTTTTTTTATTTCAATAATTAGATACTTAACCATGTTAAGGTATAATTCTCCGATGGAAAAAATAATATTTCTGAAACACATCTAAAATCTTTTCATAGTCACCGGGAAACTCCATTAATCTAGAATTTTTATCGTCTCTCAAATTTTGCGGCGCCTCAGATTTTGGCGCCCCTCAAATCTTGGTGCCCGATCACTGATTCTCGTACTATATTTTGTTCTAGTGCAAAATTCTATTCTTATTCCTTTTTAAATAAAATTGTAAAGTATATCTATACATTTGCATACAAGACAGTTGTAACAATGTATGTGCTGATATGATTCTTTTGTTGCATTGGTTCAAACAAGGTCGTTTCTGATTTGATGGTATGTGGAATAAAAATGTTTTTTTGATAAAAAAGCAATTATATGGAACAAACACTTTTAGTGTCGAGTTATAATATATAAGGCTTCCTTTAGAATTTCACTTAAGACTTTCCGCCGAACACAAAATCAATTAAAAATATATCAAAATTCTGCTGTATTTACACAGTACAAAGGTAAGATTTGCAATTTTTCCATATGTTAATAAAACTATTAGATTAAATTTTTCATTTATGTGTTTCTAGTTATTCACTGAATTGAATCGTTTTCTTATTGTTCATCAACACAACTATTCCACCAAGCCGTACGTGCCATTGAGAAGGATAATCAGAACAGTTTCGCAAAGAACTGAAAGAAGAAAAAGGATCAAACTGTAGTCACCTATCGATTTAGACTCACTCAACTGTACTACTTATTCAAGATAATGCTCAGAAGATAAACAGGTCAGGTTTTTTGTTCTAATACTATGCAGTGTAATTGAGGCATATTTAGTGATAGTTAATTTTATACCTAGGTACTCTAACATTCTTTTTATTAAAAACGAAAACTTCAGTTAGTATTTTTAAAATTAAATGGATAAAATCTTAGTTTAATACAATCAAGGATTTTCTACAATCAGATAAGTTAAAAGAACAGTGCACATTATATTTAACAGATTTTTCTTATTATACTTTAACATTTTTTTTTGTTGTATCGCTATCATTATACAATTTAGTTAATCTTTTAATTTAAATTTATTAAATTCTAACCTGTTGCAAGATCCTGATCACGTTGCATGAATTGTTTGTTATATCTTTAGTTGATTAGAGACTGGAATCCAATCAAAGAAATAACACATTCATTGTATTTGTTAATTTGAACAATAAGTAAAACTGTCTGTTTGCAGAAAGTTTAATTAAAGTATTTTTATTTATAACAAATTGCTGTTGATAACTAAATATGGTAATAATTAATATTTGAGCATGTTACATACTATGTATATTTAGAAATCATATCATATGGTCTCTTTATAATTGAATGGTTCTTATTTTATTATTATTATTATTATTATTATTATGTGTCGCCGTCTCGGTATTTTATTTCGGGTATAGTGGGGATTAGTTTCAACACACTAAGGGTTGATTGCATCAAAATTAATTATAGATCAAAAACTTTTACTTTACTTAAGGATTTTTAATCACCAATCAATCTTGACTTGCTTTGAATCCAAAGGGTAAACATAGAAGCAAAGGCCAAAGGATGTCGAGCAGTGTGCTGCAGTTTCATTAAACGCTATTCTTGTGTCATGATATTATCAAATTGTTAACCTTATATTTTGCAAAGGTTTAAATATACTCTCTACAGTCATAAATAGTTATATCATGCTTTATGCCAATCTTCTAATGTTTACAAGAAATTCTTATACTTTTCAGCCAGCCTAATCCTGAAAAGGAATGATAACCATGGTAGTAGCCTAAAGACATAATCTACATCTTCTGAATTGTTTTGTGTTCATTTTGAAATCTATGTATAACGTATTGTTTCAAACGTAGAGTGTTGCCTCCATACATTAATTTTGAATCTTATTTGACTAAGGTCTTATGACTTGGTAGGCCGGTCAAAATAAGGAACCTTCTATAGCATTCTTCAGGGCACTTCTAAACAGCTTGGTTTAGACTGTTCTTTTTCCTTTTTTATATTTATGTTTAGAGTAGATTTTGTTCAGAAATTGACCAACTGCGTAACCTTATATTCACCTTTTCTGAAACAAAAGTGACTGATAGTTACAGTATGACTACAAGGTTACTATTAGATATATTAAGTGGGATGGTAGATCTTTTTATATAACTCAATTCTGTCTTCTTATAATCAACAGCAATAACAATGCAAGGAGAACTCTTCGGTTATTTCTATCATTCTGGGGTGTTTCTAGCACGTTATGCTCATTTACAATATATTGAGGAGCTTTCTATAGTGTTCTTCAGATTTTTGTTCATTTCTAAACAGTTTGGTGCAGAACGTCCTTTTTCCTTTTTTACGTTTTGACAGGTTTTGTAGTAGTTTGAACTTAAAACACTGCATAACCTTATGTTCACTCCTTAGTTAGGTCTAGTTAAGGTTTTATATTGGGTTCATATATACTGATTTGTGTTACAAATAACGCTTTCTTACAAATGTGAAATCTTGAGGCTAATTTTTCTTTGCAGTTATTGAGATGTGATCGTTTCTAAATGATTATACACTTCTCTAGGGAGTGGTAAATTGTGAATCTGTTGACTTTATTATGTCACCTTTATTGTTGCAATACTTCTTATGGATCAGTTGCCTCAATTTAAAGTTGACTGAAAGGTGTTGTGCTTTTTAATACACTTGAATTGTAGTCATTTGAGTCTTTGGTATCTGATTGTTTTTTCTTTTTATATTCAACAGTGAAAGGAACAACCGATAGTTATTTATAAATTTACTTAAACCAGTTATTGAGTTAAGATTATGAATGATATTCTCTTACAAATGTGCAATTTTGAGCCAAGTTTTTGTTTCCAGTTATTGAGACGTGATCGTTTCTAAACTTTGTTAGGGACTGCTGAATTGTGCATCCGTTGACTTCATTGAGTCACCTTTATTCTTGCACTACTCCTCATGGATCAGTTGCTTCTTTAGGGACTGCTGAACTGTGCATACGTTGACTTCATTGTGTCACCTTTATTGTTGCAATACTCCTCATGGATCAGTTGCTTCTTTAGAAACTGCCCAATTGTGAGTTCGTTGACTTCATTGTGTCACCTTATTGTTGCAATACTCCTCATGGATCAGTTGCTTCTTTAGAAACTGCCCAATTGTGAGTTCGCTGACTTCATTGTGTCACCTTATTGTTGCAATACTCCTCATGTCATCAAATGACCATACTTACACGTTTTTTTTCAAAACCAGTAAAATGCGCGTTCGTTGATTTTATTGCATCACTTTGCAAAACTTGCTTTGGATCAAGTACTCTGGATTTGAGCTGCATAAGTGAAGATGGTTGTAAAAAAGCAGCGTCCTATTCGTACCTTGATTTTAATTAAATTTATTCTTCCTCCTTGTTTTTGACCTTATTATGTATTTTGTATATGCAAAACTATTCCATAAAATGTAGGATTAACAATCCACTTCATACTTTAGTCTTCATTTACAATTTGATAAGTAATAAATACTAAATTGGAGTATGGTATGCCAGACATTGTAAGTGTACAAGAATCATCATTACAGATGTCTCAAACAACTAAGAAAATAATTGTCGAGGCTATGTAATTGTTTAGCACAACTTGATTATTATGAGTTTTTGTTAACTTGAGACTTTGTTTTAGAAAGGTTAAATAGTGTAAAGTTTCTTTCTTCTTCTTCTTCTTCTTCTTCTTCTTCTTCTTGGAAGAACGCAATAATTGTTATATCTTTTCTTTGATTCTTTTTTGAATCGTCTTTATAAAGGCCAACCCAAGGCGTGTATACTTGTGTGTGCACCATACATATATGAATCTTGAAAATATAAATACAATTGCCAAATCGAGAACAGTTTTAGAGCTATTGACTTACAATTTTATGATGAGTTAATAATGCGCTCTCAAGCGTTTGGGCAATGCACTTGCTAAATAAGACACCATCACGGTACACAGTAAAAAATGTTTTCTGCATCAACAGAGTGCAAGTAGAACTTTCCAAGCGAAAGTCTAATTCTAATTTGGAAAAGTTTCTTTTGGAACTAATTAATAATTCAAGACTCTTATTCTATTTGAAAAATTTTAAATATGTAGATAGAGCTGTTTCGATCTGTTTTGCTCTTATCAGTGGGGAATAACGTTTTACAATTCTCACAATCTTCATGCTGCCCTTATAATAGAGCTATAGTATATTCATTATTTTTTTCAAGTATAGTCCACTGTATACAGAAAATTTACTTGACATTTATAACATTCTCTTCCACATTCAAAACCTTTACACCAATAGTTACTTATTTATGATGGAACAGAAATTTTTCCATTTTCTAGAAAATTTACTTTTACCTCATAAAGTGTATTTCACTATATATTTGGTTAGCATCCTTACAACCTTAAAACCTGATTAAAGTCTTTTATATTATCAACATTTCTTTGATTCTAGAAATACAACTCTTAACTTACTAAGAATTTATTATATTTTCTAATTTCTCTTAATTATTTGAAAGAAGATTCTCGGAGCTAGCATACTGGACAAAATTTGGTAACTTTTCAATTATGTTGTTCCATACAAGTTGAGAATCTCAACAAAACATGTAGATGTTGCTACACGAAATTACCTGTTTAGTTATCTTTTTTCAATTTTTCTAACCTTTGTGGAGTACGTAGTTGGACTTGGTCTGTAAACTGACTGCAGTTGAGAACGCTTTGGGATTTTGTTTAAGTTGGGTAGAAAACCATCTATCCCGAACACAGCTATGCTAATCAACTAAAGATTTATGTTTATCAATATACTTACAATAAGTAGTTAGAATAGGGTAGAAATAATGGTGTTGACTTAAAAGTTGAACAGGTCAGATTTGCTTGTGCATTAGTTACAACTTAGGCATGTCTAGTAATCGAATGATTTGCTGACATTTCTAATTTACGAAAGAAAAAGAAAATGGCAAATTATAAAGATGCATCATCCTTTTTGCTTGTTGGATAAATCTTTTGTGTATAGATTACTATTATTTTAATATTTTAATGTTACGTATATTATTGCAAGAAATGTTGCTCTTTATTATTGTTTTTATTTGTAAAGTTGTTATTTAAATTTAAATTGCAATAAAAAGTATATTTTTCATTTCTTGTTCTGTTTCTTTTGTTGTCTTTTTTAAGTGTTACCCTCTGCACCATACATCATTAGAAAAGATATCAACGTACTATGAACAGACGAGTTTGAAGCCTCAAAAAGCAAAACAAACATAAATAGCAGGTAAGGCCTTTATAGAATACCACACAACTCGAAATTGGAAACAACGAAACAATTTCAGAGATCTTAGTTTTACTTTTATCTTAAGTGTAGATACCTTTACTTTAGCTACTGAAGTAATGGTAAGTAAAGACGAAAGTGAAACTAATAGTTCGTATCGACATGTTAAACTATGTACTTATTAAAAGATAATAATCTATCATACGAGTTTTAATAAGTTTCGATTAACCTTTCTTGTGGTTTAGTTGTTATTCTCATGTTTAGATAGTTATGCACCTACACGTCATAATTCAATTAATTCAATAAATATTCATAACCTACTACAAAGTAACATTATCGAAGACCAGCAACCATAATGTAATCAACTAGATCTATTTTGCAATTATTATTTATTACTTTTATTTATTACTATTAACGTTTAAAAAATGTAATCACAATTGAATGAAATGGCGTGTTGGTAATCATTTTGTAAAATTCCCCCTGTTTTTTTGTTCTCTTAAAAATTAGTAAACGATAAAAAAATGATGAAAGAACAAATTTCCCTTTCGATTCTTTAAACTTTAACTATTAATACCGATCTCTTTTTGTACCGGCCAAACTTGTTTTTTTTTGTTGAACGATACACAATATTTTTTTCCAACCAATTCCTCTAGTAAAACTGAAATGCTTTCAACGATATATCGAATTTCAAATTTATCTTTTTTGTGATGGATAAAATTTCAGAGGTATTACTTACAGAATTCCAGTTTCATTATTGTTTTTAAAAATAAAACAGTTGAACCAACAATGTAGAATGAAATGCTTAAATTGACATCATTTTTTTATCACATACACTTTCTAATGAAAAAACTTCAAAAGCATTTGAAAACATGGAGTTTATTTCGAATTTTTAACTAATTCTTTTACATACAGGGTGATTCAAGGGAAGTAAATATAAATAATTGTGAGAAAAAAGTTTGAACAAGCATTTAATTTGTCTGAATCTGATACCTATATTTCTTTTCAGTTGCAGTTTCTTAATCATCTTGTTCTCCAAAAATTCAGAAAATTTCTGGAAAGTAAACAAGTATAAGAAAATTGTAAGAATTGTATTGATAATTGTATTTCTTGTTTTATTTTCATACAAGATTTTTGAAACTTTTGCTTTGCTAGTTACTACCAAAACACTTATTATAGCTGTAGACCTGATACGTCTCGAGTCTTACAGTTAGCATAGTATAGTCAAGATGACTAAAATAAACAATTTTTAATAAGTTCCAATTTTGAAAAGGCTTTTTTATTTGACAAAACCATCAGTGGAATTGTTACATACACTGTTCTGTGTAGAGCTAATTAAGATCGATTTTCTATTAATCTAGCAAAAGCTTAGGATTTTGAATTTCGGTTCTACTTGGTTCCTAGACTAGTTTGACTTTGGACTTGTTAGACTCCCAGTTCCCTGGGTCAGTTCAAATATTTAGAAAGCGAGTTCTATCACGTTCTATACGTAATTGTCGAAATATTCGTTTTTTGTTTTCTGGTGGTTTGAAGATGATGACTACAGTTGGCACTTCCGCCCCAAAATTAGATTTGTATTCTGTTTTTTTACCTTTCAGCAACACTATTTGAGATGCTTATTTCAGTCTACCACAATGATGCTTGATTCCAAATGATTCGATCATGACATGGTACGTATGTAGATTTGAATATCATTTATACTTGCTGCGCTGGCCAGATAGAGTAATTGTGTGATATTTCCAAAAAAGAGAACATTTCCCCAAGTTGGCAAGTTCTCTACTAAATTTAAATATTCTCTAATTACCATGGCAACCGGTTTTGGAAATAATTTTTGAATTGTCTCTTGTTTGTATCTTTACTAACGTTTATGGTCTAAGGTTACTTTGTTTCTGCTTAATCTGTTAATCTTGTTTTAAAAGCGCACTCACCCGTGGTATGTAACGTGTGCTGCCTATATATATTTGGAAGTTTTAATTGTAAGTAACTATCAGTTAATTTATTCTTTTCAATTATTCCAGTTTTCTCAAAATTATTTAAATTCCATTCTTTAGTTAATTATTATTGAATAGGCAGAGCATAATATGTAGTACAGCAAAGGGCATTCGGGTCCATATGGGCTCGTATAACAATAAAACACATTTGAATATTTTATAATCCGAACAGCAAAACTAAATTGTTCAGTTAAATGTCTGCTCGAGAATTAAACTTTGCTGATAATCTTTTCTTTGTACGATTCAATTAATTCGGTCTCGGAATGATAAGAATTAATGTATCAACGATGGCTTCTATGTATGGAGTTCATGCCACGAAGACAACTCTGAACGGCACTATATTTGCATGGAGCTCAACATTTCTCCTGCTATCATAAAGGCTTGTTCAAGAGTAAAGATGATAAAAAAGAAAGAAAAACTCATCATACGATGAAAACAAAGACTTTTGCTTCAGGTTTCCACAGACAAAATCTGAAATCACAATTGAAATTAAATACGGTCCAAATTGAGACCTCGTTATTCTTTGTGTTTTTAAGACTAACGTTCCAAAAATCAGACATTTTTAGCGATTGTAAATTCTTCTAACCCAAAAACGACTAAACCGATTTCGCTGATTTGTTACAAAATATGCATTTGGTGACTTCCGGGGAGGGACTTCTTTTGGAATATAAAAGCACCTAAACAGATTTTTTTGGAAAATGGAGATTATATCTAGAAAAAAATATTTTCACTTCATGATATCGGACACGCTGTTAAAGAATATTTTTTTATCCAATAAACTTATGGCTTTGACTTGACATACAATAAGGGAGGTATTGATTCTAATTTAAATGACAAAAATTTAAAAAGAAATGCAAAAGGTGTTTAAAAATATAAAACAAAAAATTAAAGAAACTCAAAACACTTGTAGGAATAGAGCGAACTTAGTTTTATCTTCAAAGGGCATTAATACAAACAATTTTTGTTAAGGTACTGTCTTCAAAAACTTATTGTACTTATCCCAGATTGCATCAAACATCATCAAAGTCTAAAGCTGTGGGATTGAAAGTAGTTACTAAGCTGAGCATAAGTTTAGCTATTTATTGAAACCCATACGTAGAACTTCGGCAAAAACTGTCTTCAGAAATAATCCTCAAAACTAAGCAACTACTAAGGGACTACAGTTATTGCATTTTCTCTTCAATAAAATCTACTTAACTACTCTACTTGTAGGTTTTGAACTTGATATACTTTAATACTGTATATTATTTGATTCGATAATATTAGGTGGTGTATAGAAATAGACATTGAAAGAATCTCAACAAAAGCACAAGAAACTACTAAATTTGAAGCTTTTAAATTATGATTACCTCATACCATAATTAATTATTTATAAAAAACTTATTCACTTGAAATCCGTACGCCTCGAAAATTGTTTTCTAACAGCCGTATTTCAAACAAATTTTACGAGTACTAATCAGTACCGGTGCTTTAATGCAGTAATTTGAAAACAGTTAATTGTTAACTGATTTTTATAGCACCCAATAAAAAGAGTAATTAATGTGTTTAACTTTAAGGTATAATTTGATTTGATTTGGTATCATTAACTTTTTTAACGGTCTAAATAGTGTTGTTGTTGTTTTGGTTGCTTATGATACTATAATTTTGACCTATATATGCACTTTATTTTAAAAACAAAACGTCAATATAAACAAGAATCTCGTATGTTATTTATATTATCTAGTAATAAAAGGATGTTCTAATCACATATTTCATGATGAAATAAAACATTAATTTAGATAGTGCATATCAGAGCCACTAAAAACTTTTGGTTTTATTCCACACACTATGCCAAAAGATAGACTAATGAATAATGATAAATGAGAAATATCTCGTTTCTTCATTTCCCAACAATAATTGAGACCGAAATGCCGGATGACAAATACAGAAGCGAGATAGTACAGTCATCGTTAAGTCAATTTTTGTTTAAAAATATTATTAAACACACTGTCAAGGACAAAAAACTTTATTTTTACTATTCTTATCTTGTTTTCGTGAATATTCTACAAATGTGTATTGTTTTGATTTAAAGATTCACGAATAAAAATGCTGCATGATGAAGTAAAATTGTAACCATATGGGATGACTTAAATATGCAATTTGACATGCAACTCATGAATGTACAAACAACAAAACAGAATTATTAACCTAAAAAAGTAGTTCATTTACATGTTGAATACGAAACTATTTTTATCTTGTCTTTCTAAATAATCTTTACATTTGGTCCTTCTTGGAGAAAAATTTTAAAAACGATGTCCTGGATAAGCGAAGAAGGAGGCTTATGACTTCCTACATTTACAGTTTCCCATACATAAACCTTTTGAAATGATTGGATTGTTATTATTATTATTATTATTATCAATATGAATTTTTAATAAAACAGTATAGTAGCAATTAACATTTAAAAACTGTTTTTACAAAAATTGATAATCGTATCAGGAGGGAATCCATTAATTTGCCCTCTTAGATAGTAATGTATGATCCTTCCTTTCACGTACTATAATTCTTTATGGATTCTAGTAATCATTGAAGATACAAGATATTTCACTAGCTTTTCTATTTTCAATGAGCCTGATTTTCATGCAGGTGTCGCTGTTGAGTTGAGTAGAAAAAAATTTGACATTTTCTCCACTGGTGATAGTCGCTGAACTACCCTAGGAAAAGTAATATCAAACACTGATTGATTATTGTAGATGATTTATGAACAAGAATGTAAATCACTACCTCGAAAGTTTAAATGCACAATATTAAAGCATCTAGTATGTAAGCTTATGTTTAAAATAAACCAAACAAAAATGATACTTTCTCAACCTTTCTTAATTTAAGTAGTACTACTGACAAACTCATTTATTTTTTGCCATTGTTTTACGGACTTCAGACCAAATTTTTGAGCAAACCATGAGATAATGTCATATTTTGCAATTGAACCAATATTTTTCTGAAAGTATAATATGACCATTAAAAACTTCGCATCAAAAGAAATATTATTTTTGACCTTCTTGAAAAATCTTTAGCCCCAACAATTTGTGCATGTCTAACAACCAAATACAAACTATCAAATGACTTTTTGTTTGACAGAAAATGAAATTATTTTCAAATGATCAAAATTAAAAATTGTGTTAAATTTCGCCTTTGTAACATCATATGATTCTATCAGTATAAGATTTCTTATCTTTCCTTGGCAGTTTCTCAAAGTAACGTAAAGATTATAATGTTTTATGTACCAAATTTAAATACCGAATAAAATTATAGTGTTTTATCAGCACCAACCAATGAGCGAGTAGTTTGTGTACTGTTAGAAGATCTTTATTAATAAGAATATTTTTTGGCGCTATATAGACTACATTTTTGTCATGTTTGTTCAATACTTGTTGATACTACAATAAAATGCAAACCCTAATTTACCCAATAACCAAATTTCATATATTGTACCCATTTTTTTAGTTCTGATGACTCGGATCAATTCGAAACAGTTAATCCTTATTTTGATGGAAATGATGTTGATAAGGATCCTGACTACTTTCCTGTAGAAACAGATCTTCCCTCAACAAGTCTTTTTAATATTGGAGCTGGAGCACTACTTTTTCATACAGAACGGAATGATCAACTTCTAAATGAACATGAAAATACAGCAAATGAGGCTGAGCAAAGAATGCAATCACCTAAGAAAAAGACAAAGAAAAAAAGAGCGTGTCCTGAGTCATGGAAAAGAAATGTCAATAAAAGATTTTGTCAAAATGGAAAAGAATATAAAAATGTAAAGGGAAAGGCACGCAGAGCAAGAAAAATTCAAAATTTTAAGAACTGCGAAGCCAAGTGTAAATTTAGTTGTGGTAAAAAAATTAAACCTGATGAAAGGCAAAATATTTATTATTCTTTCTGGAGTTTAGATAACAATAGTAAACTGCATTTTTACAATAAAAATGTAGAACGACTTAACAAAGAGCGACTACAAATCAAAAATGAGAAATCGCGCCGAAATTTTTCATTTAAATATTATTTCCATGTATCTGACAACAAGATAAGAATATGCGAAACTTTTTTTATCTACCCTTGATATTAGCCAACGACGCATTGAACACTATTTTAAAAATAAAAGAGATGATACTGGAACTCCTTTGGAATTGAAACAAGGGAAGCATACAAAAAAAGTTATTTTAGAATTATAAAAGAATAGTGTCGTAGAACATATTAATAGTATACCCGTCATCGATTCTCACTATTGTCGACAAAGCAGTACAAAACAACATTTTGATGCCAGTCTTAATATGACAAAACTATGTGAATTGTACCTAGAATATTGCGAAGCTAAAAGCATTGAACGTGTGAAATTATATTATTATAGGAATATCTTCAACTACCAGTTTAACATAGATTTTATGAAGCCCAAGAAAGATCGTTTCAATACCTGTGAAGAATATAAAAGCAAAACGACATATTTATCGCCATCAGAAGAAGAAACAGCAACGTTTCAACGTCATCAAGCTAACAAGGAAAACGCTAGAAACGAGAGAAATACAGACCGAAGCAGTGTGGATAAAACAACTGCAATAATATGTTTTGACATGGAAAATTTATTTGCTTTACCAAAGGCTAATGTTTCATGTTTTTTCTATAGTAAAAAACTAAACACGTATAATTTGACTGCCCACAACAACTTAAATAAAAAAGCTTATTGTGCCATGGAAGAAAAGGTATCGACATTGCTTCTGCTTTAATAAAAATATTAGAGAATGTCTTCAATGACTGTCCCGGAATTAAGCACCTAATACTGTGGTCCGATTCATGTGTACCACAGAATAGAAACTCATGTATGAGTACGGCTCTAATAAGTTTTATGCAATCACATCCTTCAATAACATCTGTCAGCCAAAAGTTTTGCGAGCCTGGGCACAGTTCGATCCAAGAAGTCGACAATATACACAGCCAAATAGAGAAAAAAATAGTGAACATAGAAATATTTAGCTCTTTAGGATTAATGCGAACACTCTGTACGTGAACAAGAAAAACCCCTAAATATGACAAAGGCAGTGAATCTCTAGCTTTTCGCAATCTACCTTACGCATCTGCAAAACAAATTCAATATTTACAAAGTAATCTTTTCCAGCTATATTCCAAGCTGGATCATGCTGGAGATTTTTTAAAGCCAACTTGATTAAAACGTGGAATACCAGACAAAGGAATTCAATTCAAGTCACTGCAGTTTTTCCATAACTGGAAATTCAAAGTTGCCCAGCACCAACATAATGCTTGTTACCCTTTGAAAAAGTATGGCATCTTAAGCAATTATTCAAATATATACCCCCCGTTGATGCAGAATTTATATCAACTTACTTCTACCAATATAAAAACGAGAAAGTTTACAAGGCTACTTGTAATGCGAATAAAAAAAGAAAAAGCGTTCAGGTCTCAATCAAAATAATAACTTTAAAGATATATGTACACTGTCTTTTTTTTAATTTGATGGAAAAGTGTTAATTTTGTTCCTTGTTCTAATTCTTCAAATAAAAACTTAATAGTTTCTAAAATTTGTGGTTTACTTTGAAATTTTCCTGTTATTAGAACAAAAATGCTAGTGAGTATAACAATTGCTGAATAAACATAAATCATTTTGTTCTATCAGTAAATTTTGGAAATATAAAAAATAATTTTTTTCTAAACTAGATATGGAATTCAGGAAAAAAGTATTGATCCTCCACCGTTGGAATTAGGTAGCGCAATGGAAACGAGAGTAGAGAGCAACGGTATTGTCTGCAAATTGAGCTAAATCTGCTCAAAGAATGTGTGACATCATGAAGCAAGAAAATAAACAACAACGGCGATGGGATTGAACCTTATGGAATATCAGCACGCAGAATGTAAATCCGGAAGAGCTATTTACTTACTCGTAACCAGTGTTGGTGGTGGGCAAGGAAACTGAAATTAACCATTTGCACAAACTGAGATGGAACTCTAGCAATGAGAACAACATGTTGAGAAAACTTGTACTATGACTTTGCTTGCTTTTCCGCTTATCCAGATGATCGACCCTCTCGGGCTACCACACTGACATCTGTGGAAGTCATTAACCTTTCACAGAACGTTTCAAGTGGCAATTCTTCACATCACTTGCTGTTTAGGGAATTCGTTAAAATTTTGGTTAATGTGAAGGCTTTAGTAATTAAACTTTTTCATTCATTTACTGAAAAGGATTAACCGTATTATATCAAATTGGGGAGGTCAATTATCGAGTGATCGTTATTGTTGAGCAAGCGTTTTAGCAAGAAGCGTCAGCTAAATCCTATTCTCTAGTAATTGTTATATAGCATTGCATCTCACAAAATTTAAGTCGTAGTCAACTTATTGCATTCTCAAAGAAAAGAGGTAATTATACAGTGTGTCCCAATTTCGATACTCACTATTGGGATCTCGGAAATTGTAAGAGATACGAAGTCGGTTAAATTACATAAGTTTTGGCTATTTTGGAGATCAGTTTATTTATGCTTTTGTTTCTTCAAAAAAGTCCACGGCTTACTAGATATTTGCTAAAAACGAAATTACTTTATTTTTTTGAAAGCGAAATATCTCAGGAACGAGCAAAGATAGAAAAGAATAGCAAAGAGGGTGTTTTAGAGAATTTACTCCGCAGCATAAAAAAATTATTTTCGCAATTGTCTTTTGTTTTATTTTGGCGGTGAAACGTAAATCCACATTTTTTCTAATGGAACGCCTACTTGATATTCATATTACTGAACTGCACGTCTTAAATGCTTTTCAGTGATACATAGTTTGACATAGCTATTCTTTTGTTTTGCCGAGTTATGAAGTGAAAATCATTTTTCATCATAGTATGCCATGACATCTAACACACAAAGTCGTGGAGTTTTATCAAAGAAATTCATTTGTTATGCAAAAATTGCTAAAACAAAATAAATACGCTTCTATGGAGCATTAGATGCTTAGTTGATGCTATCTGTGAATGCTCAGTAAATTATCTTAAAAGCGTCTTTTGTTTTGTTTTAGCAATTGTTACATAACAAATGTAATTTATCTGACAAAAACCAATGATTTTCATATGTTTAAAGGCGGTATCATAAAACCTTCAGGTTAACCAGGAATCTGATGCAGTATTTAACTAAAATTTTATATACATCCATTTATGAATTTCTGATTTCAGTTTAATTTCTTTCCTTAACGAATTCGTTAAGTAACGGGCGATTTCAAGTATTGTCCCCCAGGGTTTATTGAAGAAGTTGCAAATAACTGCATAAGTTCTTCGAATGCCGCACTAACATTTCTGGGTAGTCGTTAACACCTCAACAACGAAGCGAGAGTTACTAATAATGAAGAAACCGGATGAGGTTCAGGGGGTAAATTGATTTGAAGGCTTTGCATGTTTGAATACTTTAGTCAGATTACTTCGTATGCCTGTTTGGGTGAGAACCTGAAGGTCCTTGAAGCTATAATTAGCACGTGAACTTTAGGATTCGCAGTTTTTTACACATTTGGTGTTTCTCAAAATCAAAATCGACCTGTCATGCCAAGTTTTTGAAAATTAATTAATTCTATTTTTGTATATCAGGTTAGATTAAGCATCTGTCAAGGCTTAGGTTAGATTAGAGTTGGTATAAACATTAACTCAATGACAGTGACAAGTTCTATTTTTAAAATGAAATATTGTTTTCCTGTTTTTGAAGGTTAGTTTTCAGTTACAGTTTAATTCAGTTACAAAAAGTTTTGAGAAATAAATATTTGCATTTAACTGACATCATTGCACAACTACAGGCAATATTCTTTCTTAGAAGGTGTAAGATATTTTCATATTTATATATGCAGATCCCTTTTGATCAAGAATATAGTGATTGCGCAATTTTGCTGAGACCTGCAATCCTGTGCTAGTAATACAAACACGGACAGGCCACTTGCCTTTTGTATGGACAAATATTTTATACCAGCTTCACCACAATTGGTAGACCTTCCATTCATTCCATGCTTTCGAGTGAATCATTTCACTTCTTGCCATTGTTTTCAAACTCTCAATAATTGCATTTTAAATTTTTTGTTATCTCTTTCTAAGTCTTCTTTGATACTCTTACGACTAGTTCTATTAATTTCTTTTTGGTCATTGAATATTCTGTTCTTTATTGAGCCTATTCTTGTATAGAAAATAGAGAAACTTAAAAATGCTAATTTGAAATTTGCTTTTAATTTTAAAATACTGACATTATACTAATAGTGACATGAATAGCAATATCGATCAATGTCAATATAATAATACAAACGTTAAATGGGCGGAAAGTGTGAGAGTTAACCAAAGAATAAGAATACCTCATCGTGAATTCACAACGTATGTTACATATAAGATAATAAAACGTTAAACAGACTTTTGATGAAAAGTGAGAATAAAATTGCTATTCGCTAGAAAGATGTTTTGAATACAAACTGTCATACTATAGGAGCCAACCTCATTAAATTCAAAACAAAGCAAGCCTTCTTTTTTCTTGTGTAGAAGATTTTTCATTCTAGGATGTGTCACCTGATTTTCTTTCTAATTACAAAAAAATTGTTATTATAAAATTTTTGTGTCGTTTTAGATGTGGTCAACCAACTAACCACTCCCCTTTTCAAGAGGCGTGCCATTTAATAAGTATTACTAGGAAAATACTATATTTAACCACAAAACAGATATTAATATGTATGTACTATGTATATACATATCGTTAGAAAATTTTATCACCTTAATATTTATAAATAAACAAATAAAAATGGTACACGTCAGTTCTGTATAATGTTTTTTTCTTTATAATTAAATTAGCGATACGTCGTTAATTTGCAAATTTTTATTAGAAGGTTTACATCATTTTCAATCGTCAACAATTAAATGCAAAATAAGTTTCAGAAGATTTTTATTTTAAAACCTACCTGAAAATAGTATTGTTATCAAGACGATTTTTTTGTACTTTCTAATCTAGTTGTGGTTCGTTTTGTGTAAAGTGACAAACAACAAACCGGGGTTTATACACACACATAAAAGACTTTTACTGATAAGGAATGTGGCGTGATAAGAAGGTTATAAAAAGAACTATATAACTGTATCAAAATAATAAGCATTTTCTAGTATCATGCCAGTACAATTATATTGTGTGGAAAATTTTTAAGATTTGTTTAATTTCATTATTTTGTATTTCTCTAACCGGTTTTATCACGTTCAATTCAGTATCACAATGTAATGCAGTATATCATCAAATAGGCCAATTAAGTTTTAAAAATATCATTACTAATATACAGGATGTTTTCTAAAATAACGGTTAATTTGATTTTTTATTTTAACGCTGAATGCTCCTTCTTACCACACTGGTCAATTTATCACGTGCAACAGATCTAATACAAATTATCGTGAAATAATCACGGAAATACCAGAAAGTTGCAGTTTCTACAAGATTATACTGATCATATATTTTAAATGACAAAACGGTTAAATCGCAACGGTTTTAAAAGACTGTATATAATTAAGTAAATCGCTTTGATAACAGGATTAATTATAATTGCCAATTTTAACTGTAATTAAGTTAGATTCGAATTTGAAATGTAATTTTGAAAATATTAACTTTAGTGCGTGACTGTACAACATTCATTAAGAAACAAACAAGGTTATAGTATGTATAAAATGCTATCGAAAATGTGATAACGTTATCGGCTTTTATATACTATAGAAAATAACATTTTGTAGCAGAGAAGAGATATCAGTTCCTACATAGAATTTATATTCCCATATTTTATAAATACACCATAGCCCATGATTTCAATACAAAGCAACTCATTGTGAGATCAGTATAAAAATAATCTCCCCAACGTCTTTTTGAAAAAAATGATTATCAAAAAACTCATTCCAATTACTTATTTCTCATTACCATTTGATGTTTCTTTTTAATCAAACAATAGCATGGAAATTGTGACGCTCCTTGTACACACATTATTTTTGTTAATATTACATGAAACCTTGACACGTAAAAGATGTCTGACATACAAAAACACAAAAAGAAATAACCGTCTGAAACACAAAATGGATTTGTTATTACATGGTTTTATTATCGGGATATTTGTTTGGAGACATGTATTTTAATAAAAGAAATAACACGACTAACAAAGAAGATTTCTTCTGCAAGGTGTATCTTAAAAATAAAAGATTTAAAAGTTAAAAGCTATTGTTTCTACTCACGTTAGTATTTAATGCAAAAGTTTACCTTGTAAAACCTTTTGTACAAAAAGTCTGCTGAGAAAGAGACAGTTCTGTGTTTTACTGCATACCTACTTGATTTACTTGCAATTGTTATCGATTTGACAGGTACTACAATGTAAAAACTGAACCAGGTTGTACAATTTTGAAAGTTATTGTGTCATCTAAAAATAATTATTTGCATTTAGTCTGGACGATAATAATATAATAGTTACACGAATATATGTACTGAGGCATCAACATTGATTCAAGAGAAACCAATACGAGCAGTAAATAAAAATAAAGTGATCTGAAAAAACCATATTCTCCAATTAAAGTATTTCAATAGATTTGTTGAAAAAGGCATTCCATATCCAATAAGAACAAAAATCAGCGTTAAATTGTAAATTATTTCTGTGGCCTAAAAGATGGTATCGATATTGGTTTTCGTTCTTGTAAATCAGTTGAACATAATACAGCTATTTCCAGTGTTTTGCTAAACATCGTGTGGAATAATACATGAAGAAAAACGCAATCACATCTTCGTTATCTTATGAATATCAATAAGAGTAAGGCTATATTATCCCATAAGCTAACTAGGTTAAATCCTAATAAGACGCTACATATCAAACTGTCAAATTCGCATTTCCGTATCTCATACTGTTTTTCACATGCATAGGTGCCAAATTGTTGTCAACCTGGAGCTCAATTGTCTTAATCCGACTCTGCTCAAGGATTTTTTTTGAATTTTCTCAAATTTTACGAAAGTGTACAAGTGAAAATCGCGTTTTTTGTTTTTTTTTTATTTTGCTCTAATAAATAAACGCCCACTTAGAAAATTCCGAAATTACATCTGCTTAATAAGAAATAAGCTGTTATTGAAATAAAATTTTTTTCATCAAAATGCGTTGTTCAGATTTTGAGATACGAGCTTTCAAAGTCAGGGATCAGAACTTTTTACTCGAATAGTAGGTGATGTAGACATTTTTAGCAAACAATGTATATTTTACCTTACTTTTTTCATTTTTTCTCTATTTCCTTTAATGTCTTTTTTCCTCCTCCAATATTTCCTTATTTCTCATGTCTTTCCGTCTCGCTCTATTTTGCTTTTCTTTCTGCTTTATATTCTTTACCCTGTGGCATTTTTATTTTGTCTTTTCTTTTTTCTACCTGTCTGCTCTCACCTTTCACTTTATTTGTTATTTTTTTCTAACACTCTCCGATTTTTTTTACTTTTTACTCATTTTCCTTCTAGATTCTATTAAACTAGTATCTCTATGCTCATAATTTGATTAGTCTCCTGTTTTTTATATGGCAGTACCCTAATTCTAATATCTAATACTTGAAAAATCAGAACAGATTATATAAAGTTTTCAGTATCATGATCAAATTAATGTAAGATTGACCGAAGCATTACTGTTGATTATAATGGTGATACTGTCTAATTCTATCATTAATTACCCTTTGATTAATAGTAAATCAAAGATTTTTTACCTTACTTGTTTTATCTGACCAACATTGTTGTTTTTTGATTTTTGTAAATTTAAAAATTTCGGTACAATTACTTACATATCTCACAAATCTAACAGTTTTTCGTCTACATCAGTGGATATAGAATTTTTCTTAGAGAAGTTCGTCAAGACCTAGAAAAATTAGGAAATCTAATTCCTCAATACGATGTACTTTTAATTACAAAATATGAAAAAAATGAAACAGAAGTGAGTCATTAAATGTTCATAATAATCAATAGATCAATGCGGGAGGAAAATATTTTGTTCCAACTAAATCGTGGAAGAACCAAGAGCAAACTATTCGTTAAAAGTCCGAACGTTCCGATCTCATACCTTATGGTCCTCGCCAACGATTTAGGATTACATTAAATTAAAAATGAGCACATCTTCGTAAATCTATTATGAGGATTATAATTTACGAAATCAAAACGTTCAAATTTTTAGTTAAGCTGTGCTTTAAAACTAGCCTCTGTACTGAGAAGAGTGAAGAGAAAGATTTTCCAGTTCAGCGATTTTTAAAGCCCTAACCGTAACGTTTTTTGTTTGTGATTCAAATTAACAATAAAGTCGAATAAGTCCCTTTTTCCAGACTCAGCGTTAGTTGCCCGTGTTTCTCACTATGCCAGTAGTCTTTTGCGTTAGTCGTGAAAAAGGAAAATTCCAAATTAAATTAATGATGAGCTATCGGATTTATGTATCAGGGTGATGAAGTTTTCTCAGAGCGTTTAGCATCCATCGTAGCTTTTGTTTCCTTTTCATAGTTTATTTACAGTAGATGTAAGTTATACTAATGTTCACTTATACACAGGGCCGGGTTTGCCGGGCAACTGCCCAGGGCTCCGCCCTTACTGGGGCCCCAAGCCTTGAGAGAAAAATAATTAATTCTTTGTATCGATATGTTCAGAATAAATAAAATTTTTAATTTTTTCTAAATGTTTAAAATAAACGAATTACGCTGTGTCTGAAAAAGCAGTGTGTGTTTCTTCTTTTTTTATTTTATGTTGTTGCCCTGGACCCCGCAAAACTTCCAGTAAAATAACCATCAGTACTTAAAAAATATATAATGTAATATATAATGTGTTTGTGCTGTTGGACCTTCTATTATACCAGACCCGAATTGTGTATGTTTTCTGGAATTTTATTTTAGCAGAACAGATATTTTGATAAGCGTGTCTCAAGCAATCGTCCAAGCAATCTTTCATGAAGACATAAAGTACTAGGCATTAACAAAAGTTAACAAACATATTTATTTATGTAATGTTCATTGAATCTGATTTTGTAAATTGCAGTTATGTGATTATGTCACTGATGAAGGAATCCCACCTCCTTTCAATAACTTTAATTTTAGTAATGGTAATTCATTGTTTTACTAGTTAACGAATGAAGAGTGGTTGCTTAAACTTCAATTCTAAATTTAACTGCACATCTACCGTTAGTTTCGATTTTAAATATTTCATTCAAAAGTTATTCGTCTCCTTTGCTTAATGCAGAAGACCACTCCTACGCCATCTTCTTATGGTATAAACAATGCCAGGTTTGGAACTCATCGACTTTTTAGTAAAGTTTTCATCGTCGGCTTAACACATTAATCGTCTTAGCCACTCATTAAGAGTTGCGACTGAGAAAGACTCAGATTCTTGCGCTCTCTCATTCTATATGAGACAAGTCTGGGAGGACACAGTCAGGCCCGTCTTTGCTTTTAGGTCCTTGAGGAAGGTTAACAGATGGCGAGGCCCGTCTTTGAGCAGGTAACTGTTGGAAAGCGTGACCCAACGCGCATTCGTGTTTGATTTTTCCTAGAAGATTAATGGAACCGTTTTGAACCAGAGATGATCCTGATCTCTGATTGCCGCAGTCGGCCACATCCGTTTCTACTCCAAAAGGATTAAAAGAAAAGAAGTGTTCTACTACAGCATAGTCAGGCCGCAGTGATAAACTGTTTTTGACATTTGTTTTTCAAATATGCAGTATACATCTATCTTTACCGATTTCCATGCCCCAATAGGCTCTGGTCTGAGGGGAGACGCGCTATGCAGCTGCATTTCGACTGCGACTCGGATTACGAAAAATTTTTTGTTTTTTCTTCAGTTAACGTCAATGTTTCTGATTATAAGTGACAACATAAGGGGCAATGGCACAAAAGCAATCTTTTACTTAAGAGCGTCGATATGATTTGGGCCGTCCCTAAATGCTTTAATTAAATCAGATAAATGTTTTTTGCAAGATGTCAGGTAATTTAATTATGTAGATTATTAATAAGATTGTATTAGAATATAAACATGATGTTTATGCGAATGTTTAATTTTGGCCTATTTCTGCCATTATCATCAGAGTTTTTTGAAGTTTTAAATTAACAATTTTTATATTTTAATAGAAACTTAACTGAAGTAGAATTTTAATAAGAAAATTCTAATTTAAGCATTTTTTTAACTAGATCTAAAAGGAGATTGCAGAAACCACCGGGTTTAGAATAAGTTTCACAAGATAGTATATGCATCTTACAGAAAAACTACTGTTGCACCAAATTAATACAAACTAAGCTGCAAAATATTATCTAGAATTACAATTATTGTTGAGTTTAACACAACTTGTAATGTCTTTTCCCAATAATGCAAGAAAGTTGAGTTTCTAACAGGATGATGGGCTTGTAAAAACATATCGCCCCAAAGAATTTCAAAAGCTTACTGGATTTGCTAGTTAGCAAATTATTAGTACTAAGATGCTGACTATACTTCACTATGTATCATAATTCTGACGTCTACGGGTTGCCTGCCATATTCAAGTGTGACTTTAAAGACGTCCACCAATTTATTAAATAGAAATCTGAAACATCAGCTTATTGTTACATTTATAAATTGAAATCATTATATTATTGCTGTTTTTATATTTCAATTATATAAAAAATTAGAAACTTGTAGACTCCTTCTTTCTCTTTAGAAACTTGTAGATTAACTCGTTTATATGTCGATGATACTGACGTATACTCGTTGTGTTACACTTGTGCTCGAACCGATCACACAGCATTATTTTTGCTTGTCGCATTTTCATCTTAAACATGTTATTTGTTTTTAATTTTTATTTAAGGTTAAGAAAACAAAAAATAAAGGCCCATTTAAATTGCTTCACTTCTGAAAACAAAATTTTAATTTGCCTTAAAAATTGAATTAAATAGACAGAAGCATTTATAAGAAATAAATTATAATTAATGTTTAAAAAATATTCTACAATGAAAATAATGTAGATATGAAGCATGAAGAGCAGAGCACTGCTGTACAGAGGATCTAGAGCCGGCCCTGTATCTTAAGTGTTACTATATTGTAGCTGGTATGCAGAAAATAATTTTAGGAATTTTTTGCTGTCACTTTTTGCCGTTAATCTTTCTTTCAGTACGTTGTGTATGGATAATAATTTCGGTAGTTTTAGCCTTGTTTCTGGGTCAATACCTTGGTAAGGTATCAATTGCTTTCCAAGGAAATCTATTATGTTTCACTTCTCGTCCAATGTATAATATAATGATAATTAATTTTTAACTTCGTTAATCATTATGTTTCATCTCTGTGTTCTGTTAACCTTATCTTATAATAACTAACAGAAATGCGTGTTTATTTTAGGGTCTTCAAGAAGCATAGTTTAAATTGAACAGCTGACTTCAGCTTTTTGTTAGATTAGAATTTAATGTTTTTTAAGCTTTGTCCGAATTTTTTTAACATTTATTTACAGCACTAATTTACACCTTTTATTAATTGTTTTTTTAATTATCTACATATGTCAAGAGCACTCTTTCATTAATTTTCTATTTTCTGATTATTTTATATTCGTCAGTATATGTATGTATGCTGAAGTGCTGACTGACTTAACTTAGTAGATTTTATTTTACTAATCCGTTGAAGTAAAGTAAATCATAGTAAAGTAGTAACCAAAATCAAATAATAAGTAATAACTAATAAAATAAGAACGAAACAATAAAAAAAAATTAATGTATACGTGACTTAGAGCAAGTATATTGCTTAGAATTCAAAAGAAATATTCCCCGTATACGGAAAAACCCCCAATCCGTCCCTGCTATTAAATTTTCTGACATTAAATTGATTTACGTTTTTTTTCATATCAGTTCATGTGAATATAGTGTAACTACTGTCATTGAAAGAATAAATCGCTTTTACAATGCATTTACCATGGTCATGTATCAAGATAAATTTTTTCAAACAATTTTATTATTAACTTGTCTAGATTATTAAATAACAGTGGCTTGATTATTGACTGCTTATTACTTGTTACCATGAGCGTGTCTAAAAAGAAAGGCGCTTTTTAATAGAAGATAATATCGGCCTAAAAAACTGGATTTCCGGATTATTGAAATTTAAATAGCAATCATTTTATTAATAAGCAGTGGTAGTGGTAACTACTTTTTTATACAGATTTTATTGTAAATACATGCATGCTATCTTTTAATAATAAATTGATCTTAATCACTTGATTAAAGTTGATAAGTATAGGTCAGGGGCAAACATAGTCATTTGCGCAAATGTAAACACGTTTAATTCTTGCAGTTCTTTCAATTTACTATTTATTAAAACTAAAAGACATTAAATTATTAGAACATTTTTGATAACATTTAAGTGTCCCAGATTAAATGATAACAGTTTCATGAAAATCATAAATATAAATTAAGACAAAAATACAATGTTATCAGCGCCTACACTTTTTAAATATCAATAAATCTATTTTTTGATACGTTACCATTATAAGACACTTTTTTATCTTGTTTTTTATGTTTGCGTGCAGAATGCTATTAACTTTTACAAATATTTGTAAACTGGAGAAATTTTATGTAGCAAAAAAATTTTAAGACAAACAAAGATTATCTGCAACTTACAAAGTGGTATGATGATGATACTGTTTTTAAATTAAATTGACAGCTGATAATAAATAACAAATAGCATAATGAGTCCGAATATCAAAGAGCATTGGCCGTCGTAACTCCCGTTTGCTTTGCAAGGATTGGTCGATTCTTTCTACCAATAGTGATAAGCGTCGCGACGCCTCCTTTACAACGCCCTTACGGCGACGATGAAATCATTTCCAGGAAAATCTCACTTATTTACGCAAACGATAAGGATTAAAAATAATTAGTTGCTTCTAGTAATCTCATTGATGTAAATTAAATAACGTAAGACGTGATTCAAATTATGTATGTACTTTATTTGTTCGTTTGTAAAAAAAGGCTAATCCTGACAAGTTTTATTATTCGGGCGGCTCGAACTTCTTTGATATTTCACTTCATTAATCAACCTTAAATAATTTTGGTAGCTTAATACGTATCTTATTTCATTCAAATTATGTGTAGTAGCAGGAACATTCGATACTTAATGCTTAAGGAACACATTTTCAGTTGTTTGTTTTTTTTATCAATTTGCATTATGTACAGCATATTACATTTATAATGATGAACACAAGAAAGAGTCCGACATTCAAAACTGTTACATTTTATTATGCACTTAAAAAACGGTACAGTAAAATCAACCAAAGACTTATTTAAGGAGCATCTTCACTTCTGTACCTTTTAATATACGGACGCTATTTAGAAATCAAATTGTCTCCTACAAAAATTCCTATAAGAACAAACATCCAATACAATTTACGCGACAAATCTCTTTACAAAATTTAGACCATCTTCAGAAACAAATGTAATTCCTGTTGGTTGCCATAGCATTCAATGTTGCTTTTTTAGTTCAGTCATATTACAGCGATAAAGGCAAATGGATTTTCAAAGTATCACTATAACCAATTGCATTATAAAGTTCTGAAACTGGTAAAACTGTAAATTCAAAGAAAGTAAAAATATTTTGAGTATTGGTATTATGAAATCGAATTAAAATTTTTCAAAAACTGTGTAGATATCTTATATGAAAGTTCTTTGGTATTAAAAAAGTTACGACGCACCACTAGATTACAGGAAATTATAACAAACAGTTAATTACAATAAAATTAATTCTGTAAAACAAATTTTGCATACATAAGTCTATTTTCTTCTCAAACTTGTTTTTTATGATATTACAAATTATTTTCTTATTTGCCAAAAAGGAGGAGAGACAGAAATTTTCTGCATCCCATCATTCAGCTCAATAGTTTGGTTTTTATTATATTTATGTTGGGCGAAAGTTGTTAACAGGATCGGCAAGGAGTTTAAAAGCCAAAAGCCTAAATACGAGCTTGCTTTCTTTGGATAGCCTATATTTATGGTCAAATCGAATTCTAGTTCATGAATTTTTAATGCTTTTGACAGAAACGTGGTTTAATTAAAGACTACCTTGTTATCAAGACCAAGTTTATTAACTTCATAAACCTTTTCTGGAAGCTTTAACATCATTGACGATTAAATTTTTCTGAAACACATCATACTCATAACACATCGTTCAATAAGTCCCGAGACTAACAACAAAAACAACATTTTTTTTTTCAAAAATCATTTTTATTCATCAATATAATCTCCTTTTAGAGTGATACAATCTTTCCAACGCCTTTCCAACATTTCTATACCATGTTTATAGAAGGATTTATCCTTTGCTTCAAAATAGGCTTCAGTTTCGGCAATGACCTCCTCATTCGAACCAAATTTTTTTCCCTGGAGCATTTTTTTTGAGATCAGCAAAGAGCCAGTAGTCGCTGGGGGCTAAATCTGGCGAATACGGGGGGTGGGGAAGCAAATCAAAGCCCAACTCGTAGATTTTTGCCATTGTTTTCATGGACTTGTGGCATGGTGCATTGTCTTGCTGAAAAAGGATTTTTTTCTTCTTCATGTGCGGTCGTTTTGCTGCGATCTCCTCCTTCAAACGTACCAACAAGTCAATATAATAATCACTGTTGATCGATTTACCTTTTTCCAGGTAGTCAATGAAAATGACGCCATGTGTATCCCAAAAAACAGACGCCATGACTTTGCCAGCAGATTGCTGCGTTTTTGGACGCTTTGGGCGGCTTTCGCCAGCCATGCGCCACTCAGATGATTGCCGATTCGACTCCGGAGTGAAATGATGTATCCATGTTTCATCCATGGTCACGTATCGACGCAGGAAATCCTTTTTATTGCGAGTAAATAGCGATAAACAGCTCTCTGAATCGTCGATTCGTTGCTGTTTTTGTTCCATTGAAAGCAATCGCGGCACCCACTTGGAAAAAACCTTTTTCATGCTCAATTTTTCATGAAGGATTGTAAATACGCTTCCAGATGATATCTGTGTCATTTCTGCAATCTCACGGAGCTTTACTTTGCGATTTCTCATTACGATTTTGAATACTTCACTCACATTTTCCGGTGTAACGGCTTCCAATGGCCTACCCGAACGTTCCGCATCGTTTGTGTCCGTACGACCACGTTTAAACTCAGCATACCAACGACAAATCGTTGATTTGGATGGAGAGGAGTCCGGGTAACGTTTCTCAAGCCATTGCTGGGCTTCTACGGTGTTTTTACCCATTAAAAAACAATGTTTTATCAACACGCGAAACTCGCTTTGTTCCATTTTTTCAAACAAATTACAAAGTGACTTTACTCTAACCTCGATAACTCTGCTGTTTGTGGTCCAATCGACGTGAACTTTTTACACGTTTCATGTGAAGGTTCGCACTCTAGGGAAACGTGGCTAGTTTGGTACTGCTAGCACCATCTCTGGGTTAGTCTCGGGACTTATTGAACGATGTGTTAGTATAGGAAACATGATTTGTATTGACATACACAATACATACTACGATATATTATAATGACCTTTCCAATTTCAGAATTTCAAATGATTATTTTTCCATAATATCTTCTCGTCTTCACTTTCCAAACTTTACCCAATAAGTACTACAGCGATGCCAATAAGCAAAAGACTTCTCATGAGTAAGCTTAAGCCAGAAGTCAAATTGCTTAAAGTGGAAAATCTCTTGAAAAGGCCGAAGTAATTTTACTCTAGGTGAGATAGTTTCAGATCTGGCCCTGCAATACATGGAAACAACTTCGACTTCATAGTGTGATGCTCCTCTTATTTATTATATTCAAATAGTAATCTCTTTTTTCCTTTCTAAACGATTTGTCTTAACCACCATCAACAGAGAGATAGAAAATTCTGACTTCATACGTTAAGAATTTTATTTTGAAAAGCAGTAATATTTCAACTGAAATCTAGCCACGACGTACTAGAAAAGGTCATAGAAACAACAAAAATCCAACTATCAAGAGTGAAGCACTTTCACTTGCTGAAGATGAGTTCAGTTCTGAGTTTATTTTGTCGGCTGTAATTTGGTATAACTTATTATCTACAGTTGATAAAGATAGCAAAGGCATGCAGAAAGAAAACGCCAACATTGCTACAATAATGCAGCTATTGAAGGGGCTCAAAGAATAATAGTCATACAAAGAAGATGGGCTTTCAAAAGCAAAAGAGACTTCAAAACAGATTTGTGCTGAGAATGATATTCAAATTGAATTTAAACATAAACGGAGACGAAAGTGCCGAAAACTTCATCTTTATTAAGAGAAAAATACTACAGCGAATTTTTCTAATGCATTTTAGATCAATCACTCGTATCAATAGAAGAAAGATTCGTCCAAATTAATAAACGCAACGCTTACTTTGAGTTTTTACTAAACATGCAAAATATTAACGAAATGCTTAACCTTTTGCTAAGAGATGGAGAAATAAGAGACCAAGAGATGGACAAGAGCTTTACCAAGAAATAAAGATGTTTTGTCATACGGTGGACTATCTACAACTTTTACATGTAACGAACGATACTTTTCCCAACTTGTGCATAGCTTTCCGTATAATGCTGACAATCCCTGTATCTACTGAAGTTTTTTGAAACTAAAGCTAATAAAAGATTATCTGAGGACTACGATGGGGCAGGAAAAACTTTCCAATTTGGTGCTTTTGAGCATAGAAAACCAGTTATGTGAGTCGATTGACTTTTCAGAAACAATTAAAAATTTTTCAGAGCTAAAAGCAAGAAAAGTTAATTTATAAAATTATTTTAAGTGTTGTTCCTTAATTACCTACCTACTAAAATATGTATGTATATTAGTATACGAGGGTTGCTATTTATATTTCTGGCCTAACAATGAAAAAACAAGTATTTATGATCGAAACTAGTTTTATTGTTTTTCAAAATATTCTCCATTAAGATTGATACACTTTTCCATGCGTTTGAACCAATCTTCGAAGCACTTTTTCCACTCTGTTTGAGGCAGCTCCAAAATATGCGTTTTGAAACAAAAAACGGCTTCTTCTGGTGTTGAAAATCGTTGACCACGCAGTTTGTTTTTGATGTACGGGAATAAAAAGAAGTCAGTGGGTGCCAAATCAGGGCTGTATGGTGGATGGCCCATCAACTCGATCTTCTGGCTGGTTAAATATTCAATTGTTTGAGCAGCGGTGTGAGAGCTTGCAGTGTCATGATGAAGAATGATTCGCCTTTTCTTTGAAGTTTTCCGAATTTCTCCAATGACTTTTGGCAAACAAATGGTTGTGTACCATTCAGAGTTGACCGTCTTACGTTGCTCTAACGCCACTGTTGCCACATGACCGGTAATGCCAAAGAAACAGGCAACCATTTGCTTCGATGTGCTTCTTCCGCGAACAACTTTTGTTGGATTTGGCTCGTCTTGAAAGACCCACACAGTTGATTGTTGTTTTGTTTCGGGGTCATATGCGTAGATCCATGATTCGTCACCTGTGCAGATATTATACACAGCCTTTGATGCACCTTTCGCAAATTTTTTCAACATTTCAATGCACCAGTCAACGCGAGCCTTCTTTTGAGCATTGGTCAGGTTATGCGGGATCCAACGGGAACAAATTTTACGGCCAAATGATCATGTGATATCTTGTTGATGCTAGTCATACCAATGCCCAAAGATGCCTCAATCTCACGGTATGTCACATGACGATCTTGTTTAATCAGTTCACGCACAGCATCGATGTTTTCAGGCACAACGACAGATTTTGGACGGCCTTCACGGATTTCGTCCTGGAGTGAACATCGGCCACGTTTGAATTCATTATACCAGTTTTTTACAGTGCTGTAGGATGGAGCTTCATCGTTATATAATGTATTAAGTTCATTGATGCACTCTTGTCGTGATAATCCACGTCGAAAGTTATGAAAAATAATTGCACGAAAGTGTTCACGGGTCAATTCCATTTTTTACTAGAGAATGCACTTTTCAATTAACTGCAAACAACACTAATCCCACTCAAATGACAAAATGTTGTGGTTGAGGTTATGTTCAACAATGTAAAGTTTACACCGGAAATGTTAGCTGACGCCTGGAAACAGTCAGTGTTGCCAAGGCCAGAAATATAAATAGCAACCCTCGTAACATAAAAAAATTATTAATCAACAGAAGTTTTTTTATAGTTTTTTATTGAATTTACTCTACTCTAGGAATTACGTAACGAAGGAACAGAAGAAGACAACTCAATTTTGTTTTTACTACAGCATTTGACTTGAAAAATTAAGATATGCAATGTAAAGTCTCTAACAGTAGCCAGGATATTTCCTGAATAAATCGAAGATGGAACATGCTGTACATTAAAATCAATCTGAAATTTATAAATGCAAAACTGTCAAATATATACAACGACGTTAAATACGTATAAGAACATTTTTCACTTGTTTTCAATATAAATGATATTCAATATAAATGATCCTCAATTTTTTTTTCTACATTAACTTTCATTAGCTCTTTTTTGTTACATGAAGCAGGGTGCATGCCTGTATCTCTCTGCTGGTATAGTAACTTGCATATTTGGAGTTAGTTACTGCCTTATTGGTTTTAAAACCGTTAGGTACTGCGTTGGTTGTCGAAGCTGTTAGTGATTAACAGGTGGTTCCGGCTTTTTATCAGGTTTATGGAAGAAACTGTTTTCATGTTGTTTAGTTTCCAAGTAAGTGTTTTTAGCTTTACTTTTCTGTTTGTTTAGGTCAGAATATTTTCGATGCGGAGATTGGGGTTTAGTTGTTCTTAAAAATTATTGATTCTCGCTTAACAATAAATAAATAACCCTGTTTCTTGCTGTGTTCTTAAAGGATAAATTGCTACGATTTCTAGTTTGTCATGAACGCTGCAGGATCGTTCATTGTTTGACAGAAACAAGATTTCTTTATACAAAAAGCTTGAAGATCAACGAAAGTTATTATTATATTTAATTAAAAGAAAGGATTTAATTTAACCACAAATTTTTTTGTTTTTCAATGATAGTATCCTCTTGGTTGACAGTAAAAGTTACTTTATAAAATAAGACTTTCATTTTCATTTGTAGTAATACTTAAAAAAGTATCTGGAATAATAATTGCTTTTATAGTTTTATATTAAGCTTTTTTATAGCCAACTTCTTAGTCCATTAAAACCAATGCTGGTAAAATTACAAATGTGTTTATTAGTTTATTACTTTTGTAATTAATGAAGCTATCTGGTTATTGTTGCTTCTTTAATAGTCAATAAAACTATTTTTATCCTTTTAAGTATGACACAACAAATCTCTAATGTCACTTTTTTAGGTACTAATCTATAATCTAATAATTTCAACAACAATAAAAATAAAATGATAAAGCCGAATTTAGAACAAGATAAATTCTTATTATGCATGAAATATTATCCCTCCCCCAAAACAGATTAAATTTAATATTCTAGTCAATTTTTCTATTTGTCAGTAATTATTATGTAATAAATACCTGTAAACAGATATTTTATCGACATAATAATGTGATACATTATCATGTTTTGAACAATTTTTGATAGAAAATAAATTAAAAGTTCATTGAATAACAAATTTACTAGTAATTTAAAGATAAAAATATAGTGAGTACGTGAATAGTTAAAATTAGAAATTACTTTCGTAATACTACTTCATATAATATTTTATAAAGTCATAGACGCAGTAGCGCCAAGAATACGGTAATAATATAAATAATAAAATACTGATAAAGTCTTATCAGCAGACCCAGTATAATACGGATCAACTGTCCCATACACAGTGGAATATTCCGCTTATACAGCATCCGAACAAAACCGACTCCTGTTTGTTTGACACCCGAGATAATAAAACACGCTGATTTCACAAAATTATAATCATAGTTACACACACAGCGAGCATGCTTTGCATTGTCTTAAATACTGTATTTGTTTATTACTACTATGTACTTATGTATAAAATATATGTACTACTACTTATACAACACCTAGCTTATACCGACAGATAATTACTGATTGATAAGATTGTTTGCAAATTGAAGGACTTTGAATGAACTCTTCGTGATGTCACTCGATTTCAACAGGCGTCGATTTCTACAACCAATCATTTAGCGTTATTAAAACTGTACGAGAACGTGGTTTCAATTTACCAAGCCCATATTATGTATCAGATGGTTATTTAACGAGTTTTTTTTGTGTATGCAGATACAATGATTGATAATCAATTATGAAAAAATCCAATGAAGGACATCCACGCTTCAAAACTGAATAAAAGCGAAAGACTAAAAGAAAGTTATTATTTGCATTGAAACGAATAGTAAAAATATAAAAACTAACAAAACCAAATATCTTTCTAATTCTAAATATCGAACAATTTGAGTTACAAGTTCAAATTCTTGTAGGAAACATAATAGTTATAGAAAGTTGCTTTTTTAAATAAACTGTTTTGGGTTGTTCTGTTTTCTCCTCAATGCAAAGTCTTCTATTCGTAATTTCCGAGGTGAATGACTGCAATGGAGTTCATCTCATTGTCAGCAGCAGTTATGAGACATCTCAACATTTTTTATAGTCAGGTGAAAGACACAAGTAGTTATTGTTCTGCTTCATTTGATTGACCAATTCACTAATACTAGCAAAGGCCTTCAAAATACCCAGCAACAAACCAAGCCCATAAGGCATCATAAATCTTACAGAGTTTTGCTCAAAACTGCATCAAATCCTAATGATAAATTACAGCGATTTATAATAATTCATTTTATGTTTACTTCGAGATATTCTTCGCATTTTTCCTCCCAAGATCTCTTAACCTTTTGTGCATAATCTCAATCAAGATCTACTCTTCTAATTTTTGTGTTAGAAAGGACACTTCTATATTGTCAAAGGAACATTTTCCAGATATATAATCATCTGTAGTAGTAGCATAACATCAATTCTGATGCAAAGGCTGTAATTATCTATCAATGAATTCTTAAAGAAAGTAAAAGTAAAAAAGCTCATCTTCATACATTAATGATTGCCAACCTACTATACTGTGGACGATGATGCTGAACAATTTTTTCCCAAAGCAACTGATCTATTATGCACAACATAATGTTACTTCACATGACCAAGAAAGGCTTGATCGATCCCTAAGAAAATCTTATTTGATTAAACAAAAATATCGAATATCTAGTAAAATATTTAAACAGATTTCACTGGTGAGCATATGTCTAGCACCACATGTATTTAGCAAGGATAAGAACCACTATGATTTCGGCAACAAGGTAATTGAGAGAAACATCATCGATATCATTACAGTCTATCGTAAATTTAAAAAACAGTGAAGCAAGTCGTCAGAAACATTCAGTTGAAAAATCGTCAGAGCTAAAGAGCTACTGTCAACGCTGGCGCAGTTGTTATGCAAAATTTAGCATCATCTGTGTTTTATGATTTTCGCCAATAACCCATCAAGCTTCGAATCATTCTCGACATATGCTGCTGTAGTGGCGTTGAGACCAATGCCTTCTTGACCAAATACATCAATTACATTACTGTGGTTATTTAATGAATCAAGCACGGTCAATAGACGCTCTCATTGTTGTAACGGAACTGAACAACTCTAAAAGACTATGCAGTACCATCTACGGTTTTTCTTATTATTAGAACAAAATGAAGGAAGAAATTTTTTTTTGTACTCTTTCAAATAGAAAGCCTACGGGGTATAGTGGTACAGCGAGTAGTTTGGCATGTTATTGCCGAGGAACGCACTTTGCTCTAACATGTTGTCATATCAGCAAATTTCCACTTTTAATACACACCTAATCACGAAATAATGTCCTTGCGTCCTTGGTTTATGTCTGAAACGTTGAAACTAACATTAATTATGGACTAAAGTGACAAGCGTGACAAATGAAATTTTCAATGCAGCTGATAGCACTGCTGTACTTAAATTTTATTGTTCAACTAGCCATGAAGATTTATAATTGTTTTTGTGTCCTTGAAAATTTGAATTTGGCCAAAAACTTTCTCAAAATCCCCCAAGTGTCACATTTTCCTTTTCGCAAATTATTACACAGTCGTGTCTAAATTCCGATGCAGATTTCTTCATTGGGAAAAGAAAAACTAGGTGTCCTAAAGTGGAAACTTTTTATTAATTGCGCAATTGATTCCGACAAGCAAGTCAAAATCAAAATATCTAGAATTTTGATCATCTTTGGATTTGTAGTTAGATTCTAGAAATTGAAGCAAACATTACAGAATGAATCGAGATACTAATTGGGCCTTATTCTCTAACCTATATTAGCGCTAATACCACTTACACTACAAGACCTATTATAAGAGTTTAATTAACTAAGTAGATTATTCTGCCATAAGAAAAACAATGGTTTGTCCAAAATGAAGTTTCCCAAGACATTTGAATCTTAAACATATAGATATGTACAATTGGCAATAGAGACATTTTGTTGTAGCTTACAGTTTTGAAATCATTGCATAAGTAATAATCTGATCGTAGACTTATTTACACAAGTGGTGGCGCAGGCCAGAATTTTCAAAGGGGAAGTAGACCCAATAAACAAAAATTCATCCAGGGAAACTTTTGGCTCCATTGACTAAATGGCTTTAAGTAACATTGTTCCAGGGCTCTTTTTAAGAAAATATGGTATGCTGACTTTTGATTTAGAGCACATTCATCGATAAGTGTAAATATAAAAAAATACATAGTTGTAGCTTATTAGCAATGTCACTTAAGTTTGTAGCATTCTTACACAGATAAAGATATCTTAAAAAACGAACCTTGGAATATCAGCTCATATTTTCGACTTCAAGTACTGAACTCTTAATGATCAATTAAAAGATAAAAAAAATAAAAATTCTAAAAACTCTCATAAATACTGAACAAACAATACGATTAAACGTTATATTAAGTATAGAGGTAACGCGTATTAATAGATAAATAGGTAGAAACAAAACAAAAAGTATTTTTCAGAAAAAGAGGAAATATCAACTTAAGATAAAGATTTAAAGTAATTTAATTACACCTACCATTATTATCAAAGTTATTCAAGAAAGGTCTTTTATATGTATACCTAATATATAGATAAAAATCTGACACCAAAAACAATATAAAGTAATAGTGGAAAATACTTACATATTACATTGTTACGTCAATGAACTCTTATTTGTATACTACTTATAATATAGAGTTGTTATGTTTGAAAGTCAGTCTGTTTTGACCGTAATATCTACTTATCAGAATCTAGATAAGAATCGTATTACGTCAAAAAGGCATTTTTTCTAAAACTGCATCTGGGTAAAAATTCTAGGTAAACAACACTACACATAATATTATACTGTTGTGTTATCTTGATTGTTTGTGCTTGTATACAATAGAAACGTTTATAGATATGGACCAAAGCTGACACTAATACGATCGAAAGTAAATGCATAGTAATGGCATTTGAAGAAAATAAGAACACGATGAATACGGTATGGATTAAATTTGATGGTAGACTCAGATCCACAGCTCGCCCCAGGCCCAAACGTATATGAATGGAATTTTTCTCAAGTACGAAATTGTGAACGATCTCAATTTGCAGTTATAAGCGTCTTTCCTTGAGCAAAAAGAAAGGACGCAAAGAGTATTGAAGAGTCTTAAGTATAAATGATAAATCTCATTTTGGGCAAGGAGATTCTTTTTGACAGTGAGATACCAATTATGCTTTTGCAGTAACACTGCCAAGAAAATTGGCAAAATACTTAGTCATCATTATCTATTTTGGCATATAATAGTATTATAATATCACTTTGTAAGTTTTTATTATTTCGTGTGTACTTGGTTCCATGTTTCAATTAATATTTGAGCTATTTGTAAAATTCAAATGTAAATTCAAAATTATCCAATCAAATGGGCTAATCCTGGATTAACTTAATTATTTGTTTAAGTCTGCTTTCTGAAACTGGCGATTAATGTCACCTTCACATAGAAGATATGACTTTTCATATTCAATGTTTCAAAACAATCGTTTGGTTTCTGCAAAATAGGAGTTTAGAGAATGTTCCACCTAATGTAACGTTTGCAAATCTGTTCCTGATTGCTGAAGTTATGATTGGTGATACGTTATAATTGCTGATACAGGTCATGCTGCAGTAGTTTTTAGTAGCAGTGTTGACGACGTCTTTATTTTCTTTCAGCTGTTACAATTAGAAAATATCGACTGAATTTCAATTTTAATATGCTTTTGCGGTATGAATCTAACTGTCTGATAAAAATTCGTTGTCTGAAACTTAATGAGTTTGTTTTGTCATTAGTGACATTGATCGGGCTTTTTGCTCGCTCACTGGTTTGTGTTCTTATATCCCAACGTGTTTAGGAAGCTAACTTTCTTATTTCAGTCAAATAGACATTTTTGACCTAAATAAGAAACTCTGAAGCTTTCACATTTCTTCCATCTACTTGTACTCCATATCAAGAGAATTTTTGCAATCATTCTCTATCTATCTATAATTAGGATTCTCGGTATATGATCTCTGACTGGCCGTGAAGATGACGGTTTGATTATGCGCAAAATATTTTTGGCAGGGAAAAGGAACAACATCCCTTAGAGATTTGTGCAAATCATGAAAAGGACGTTCTTGAATAAACTGAAAAATGGACGTTTTTTTTATTTAAATCTAAATTCTTGTCTCAAAAATTCCAGACTCGATATATATCTACGGCAACTCTTTGTTAGAGAATCGATTCCGGCTTCGAGTGCGAAGCGAGGCAGTCGACCCGGTCTCCAGCGAGAGCGTGGTGCATCGGCGACGAAGAGTACGGGCTCAACCACCAACGCGGTAGTCGGGAGGGCTACCGCCATCCAACCCTCCAGAGTCTGTGTATGGGGGGGCACAGGCCTGGTCCAATTTCCACCGCCAACGGAGCGACTTGAGGTTGTACTGCTGCATCATCCCACCGACCGTCGGTCTTCAGGAATTGGGGAGCCAGAGGACCGCGACCGCCACGAATCCCACCAACCCTAGATGCAGTAGATGGATCAACGGCCGCTCCACCACCACCCGGAGCCTGCGTCGGGGGGCGCAGGCCCGGCCAACTTCATCCAACCATCTCAGTCTCATCCGATCGGCCCGGGTAGCTACCGGACCGTGACCACCATATCCTTTCCTTTCCAAATCCTCGAGCCTGAGACTCCTCGAGGTATCATCACCACTGCGCCCGGAATTTCTTCGCCAATCCGCTACTCTTCCCGCCAAATCCTTTCCCGCCATAATTTCCCGCCAATAATCACCACATCCAATCCAACCACCACACTGTTCTCACTGGGTTTTCCGTGGTTTCCCCAGTGGTTAAGGCAAATGCCGGAACAGTTTTGCACTTCCACGGCACACTATACACACCTAGACACCCACACACCACTACACAAACATATACACACTCTCACACTTCTCATTACACAATTCCAACACCGTTCTGAAAAGAACCGTCGCGTCGAACTCCTCGTCGTCTCTGTGCGACGGCTCGCTGGCCGTCCTTGGGTACTCCATCCAACCTGGGTCATCGGCAACATCACCGGCGGGGATTATGGAGAACCTGCTTCCGGCCTGCTCATCGTCGCCATCAACCATCACCCCGCGGACGGGCTTGCGGACTGCTTGGTACGTGACATGACTTGACAACGACTACCACTAACTCCTACTCCGACGCACCGCTCCGTCGACACTCCTATCCACCAACATCCCTCATTCTCCAGGCTTAAGAGAGGTTAAATCCTCTAAGGAGCCAGCCGCCTACGGCGGCGAATTACGATGACTGCTTGTTAGAGAATCATCATCAACAAAAACCAAAAAGTGCCGCGCTCCATGATTCTGATGAATAGATCGATTTGTGCTCGTGGATGAATACGGTGCAACAGTAGCAAGAATGAATTTCCTCAGCATGATTTCCGCTTACCCGCCAAAATGATAGATGCCTTTTGCTAAGAATAGGATTTTGACTTCAAATTAAAACTGGAACTGTCGATTTTTTATTTTAAATGCAACGCTCTATGCTTTTTTACATTTTTAGGATCTTAATTCAAAAGCAATGATATAGGTCTAGGTGGTCTCTTCTATTAGCAATAGAACCAAAATTTATTGAATTTATTTGCTGATGGTTTGCAGCAAGAAGAAGTTACAGTTGTCAGGTCAGGATTTTGATTGTGTTTAAGATCAAAATCTGAAGACAAACAGAGATCTGTCCGAACCCTTGATCTAGATATAACCTTTCAAAATCATAATCTATCTCTTCACGACCGTCTGGAATATTTTTGTTGTGTGCTGTTTATCTCACCCTGATTATATCCTACGAAAACAGTATTCTGCGAATAATCAGGCTTTGGGAATTCCAATGTTTATGCTGTCGTAGAGGGTCGAACATCGATCATGGGAAAATCTTTTGGTAAGAAGTAGAGATAAACCAAGCCATGACATACGTTAAAGACATTTTAAAAGGCAGATATGTTTTCAGTTTGACACATGAAAGTTCGAGGCGAGGTTCAATAGTTGTGACCTCCCTTTTTAAGGCTATGAATTACCTAGCTTTCTGAACACCTGGTAGATTATTTTCTGATCACTTTTTCATCAAAAAGATTGTTTATAATAATAGAAAACGAGCTTATTCCTCTTGTCTGACCTTATAGCTTTAGGAAAGAATAATATTTCCAAATCAGTATCTGTTATTTATAAAAATTATCACACAGACATACAACATTTAACTTTTTTTTTGGGTCGTAAAAAATATACAAAATTTATATTTTTTACTTTTTATATCCTGGTGAATAAGTTTCAAAATAACAAACACCCAGATTTTAAATAAGATCTTTCATTAAATTACCAAACAATAAATAAATCACATGAATCTTCTCATCTTGTATATTTCCACTTTCTATTCGATTACAATTTCCAAAAAATTACTAAAGATAAAAGTATTAAGATTTTTATCACATTCTCAGGAATTCATCGCCTCATTTAATTTTTTAATTACATGGATGATAGATTTATTGATAATATTGCTTTGTCCTTAGAATCTAGACATACCAAAATGCATAAACAAAGCTCTCGAGTTTATTAGATACATACATAAATGTAAGGCAAGCAGTCTAAAGTATTTATTAGGAGTTGAGGTCTAGGACACTTAAATCTTGAACTTAGATTTGCAATAATATTGTTTACGAATAACATATCTTTTACGTATTTGCAGGATACTTATGAATTTATCTTAGCAGTAGAGGTAAGTAGAAGAAAACAACTTCAAATAAAGGTTAAGTGTTAAAAAATATCTGACTACATGGGATAGACCTATCAATGAAAACGATCTTTAAATAAAATATTTCAATCTTATCGCTTTGTATGAGAAGTAAAAATACATTGTTGTTGCGAAAGGTTCTGATAAAGTACATTACTTTCATAATTTTTAAATTACTATCAATGGAAAAGAATTACGAAACTTTCTTAAATTATGATTTATCATCTTAATAATTAACATTACAAATTATACCAAACTCATGGGGTTAAAATTGTGCAAGTGAATAATCTGACACGAGTACGTACACAAAATTTCTAAATCCAATTAAAAAAAAAATAAAATAATTAATAAAGACCTGTGACCATGACTTTAAAACTCGGATTGGACTTTTAACATCGTATCAAATTTTCCCATCTCGATTTCGAGCCACAAAATAAAAATCTTCGGTTCCATTCCATTAATTAAAAGTTATGTTTATAACTCGAAGCTTATTTTATACAAGAAGTCGTGGTACAGGTACCAGTTCTTATATGAGACTGGGACTAGCAGAGTTCCATCTAGTTCTCCTTGGAACGGAGTCCGCGGAAGTCTCGGGCCCCTCTTGATCTGCACTCCCCTGCCTGACCAAGCCTGTTATTGCCGTGAAATCACTTCAATCACTCTCATAAATTGAGCAAATTTAGTTTTCCACCATTCCAGGAAGGTGTTCAAGAGGTACACACATACACCAGAACCTGTTTCAGTATTTTAGGATGGCGAAACGTAGCCTTAGGTTTCGTTTTTATTTTCGTGGTTAAAACGGACTAATCTTCAATTTATAAATATATATAAAATGCAGGTGTGGGTTGCTATCTTGTATAGCAAAGATGTGACTTCTATATATCTTTATGATGTCAATGGCTGTCAACGCCTAAGCGCTATATAAATTTTATTGCTAATACTACAGCTGAATGTTTAGAAAACCGATCAAATTCACAACCTGCGCTTATATATCATTGCATTTAATTATTCGTAAAAAATGTAAAACGTTTGCAAACTTTTTAAGAATACATTTTTAATATTCTTTATACTCAGTTGGCAACGTAGAAATTAACCAACAAAATATTTACTTTGCACAAAAATGCACCGAATAAATACACATTTGCGTATTTCTAAAGTAACAAAAAAAAAAAGCACAAATTAATTTTATGTCTTTATCTGCTGTGTGACAGTTGTTAACCACTTTAGTTATACATGTACACGTATATTCTGTAATTATTTCAAGTAGTGAATCTTCTTTTAAAACAAAAGAACAGCAAAACTTAATCTGATTTTTTGTAATCTTTTCTGCCAAATCATGCACACACTATTCTACACGCTATACTATTTTACAGGCAATAGTTTCTTCAAGCTTTCGATCGTCACATTCATTAATTAGTAATTACAGTATAATAGCAACTCTCTTACGTGTATAATATAGGAGATCCTAAATGTCATACTAAATGATAAAAAATAGAAACTGTTTGACTGCAACATAGCAATTTGCTCCTCCAAAAAGAACCAAGAAAAAAATAAATGCAAAGAAATGTGAATACAATCGTGACATACCCTGAAAAGAGAACAATAAAGCTAATCTACCAAAACGAAGATGTACTATCGCGGCAAAAAAGACCGGGGCATACTTGTCTGACGATACGTCGGTTCTAACAAAATTTCTCTTTTTTGCATCAGGCTTTAAGGTGCATTTGTCAGTTCAATTACTAAGGTACAGTTAACTCATAAAGTAATGTCGCAAAATGATTTACATTCAGGTATGTAATGTCAAAATTAATGATAATCTTTGCAATCCATAAATACTAATAAATAAATCTTGGTTAATCGATTACTATCTATGAAATGCAGAATTTGCCATTGAATGAGAAGTTAAATGGCAAAAAAAAACTTTATGAGTTGACTGTACCTACTTACGTAATAGTTTTACTTAAACTGAAAGACAGATTTACAAAGGGTAATTTTAAAACTTGTGTGGTGTCTCACTTTGTTTTTGCCGCGATAGTATTTATCTATGGTACAATACTACAGTTAGGCAGCTTCAGTAGATTCTAATAGGTGTCTTTGTGTCTGACCATCAGTGTTGGACAAATTAGCCAGGTTCTCTTTGGAGAGAAGGATCCTAGCCTTGCTTTAAGCGAAAAGTGTTTTGGTGGTGGATTGGTGACAGTATCATTAATCCCCTTTTCAAACTCCATATGTATTTACACCTATTTTGAGTTCTTTCAGTTCAACTCCTTTCACTCATTGTAAGTTGTCATGGTTATAGACATTACACCTCTTAGAAACGTTTTAGATATCTATTTCATGTACTTTTCGGACAAAAATGATTTGTTTACTGCAACAAATGGAATCTTTTGGAATCTCTGGAATTCTGCATTTTTTTCAAATCCAAAAGTAATTGCTACCGTATCTAATCATTAGTTGCATCTGGAAACAAATTGTTCAGTGCAATGCACTGTGACATGCAATGGAGGTAATTCATATAAGAACAATTCCTGCGGAGTGTAGCATTTCCTACTATTGCAGTACCAAAGACAAAATTCTTCTGCGTGTACCCTCACGAAAGAGTTCTTTACATTAAATGGCATAACAGCATTTCACAATTTATTTTATTTCCAACCAAAATCCAAAACTTTAGTTCCAAATTAGATGATAAGCTAGTGAGGCGCACAGATATGGGGATACAAAGAGGTAAAGAGAGCTAGATAATCTTGCATGTGTTATCATTCAACTCGGTCACAAAAAAGAAATTTTTTGCAACAAAAGAATATCAGCTTGATAATTTTTGGATATATTCTTATGGCATTTCTTTTCCTAAGAATTACATGGAATCTTATCCTGTTCTTTTGGTTTGATTATCTATAGTCACTTCATTGTGCTGACTTAATGGAACGAATGGTTAATCACAAGTTGTAGCTTCCATCAGACCATCTAGATCTGAAAAGAAAACAAACACTGACGACATTGCAAGTACGTATATGGCTGTAAAACTCCGGAAAATGAAAATCTTTCTTTCACTTTATTTCTAAAGGACGAAATGACGTCATATCACAAATTCTAATAATAGACTTCATTTCTATTCTGTATTGGTTATCAGAAATTTCAGTTTTTAGTATGACGTCAAAAAGGTATTCACTTTATCATTAAATAACGTCTTTTTCACATCTTGACATGTTGTTTTTGAGCTGTGACATTTTGACATCTTTCCAAACATGAATGTGACGTAGCTTATGGCCAATAAATCACGCGAACTAGACGTCACTTTGCTTGCTTAATATTTCTCGATTTCCAATAATTCTTAAATTGAACAAACTAACTCTAAATTAAACATGCATTTTGGTCTTCTTAATATTCATTATTCTTTTATGAACAGATGGGCTTGTTGAGTAAGCTTAGTTATTCAAACCGACGATTTTTTCGCCTTAACAGTTACTCTTACTTTAACTCTTCGAAATCAAAAGGTTTTTAGTAATGTTCTGACTGGTGTCAGCTTTGAAGTTGGAACCTTAATGTCAAATATAGACTCTCGTTTTTCGAGTGCAATTGCACTTCACAGTATGAGAAATCACGTTCTAATCTTCTTAGAAGCATTTCCATAATTTCCATTTTGGTCGATAGAGCAATATTTTACTTAGATACTCCACGTTATTTATCTAATGTATCTCCAAATCCAACAAGATTCCAAAGCTATTTTCTGATGACTTAATCTTCTTTCTGATTCTTAATTAATCATTTTGAACACTTTCTTTGAACGTAGATGGAGACATTTCTTTTTCATGGCGGTACAGATATGTCCAAATCTCATACATCATAATGTAATGACACCAAAAACGCTTTGTCAAACCGTTTGGAATCTAACGAATTATTTTTTACTTCTTATCAGCGAACTATAGTGTAGGTTTTCAGTGATTTATTATTCTTTGGACATTCAGAATGTCTTTGATCATTGTGAGCTTTGCTTTGGCATAACACCAATCTTTTAATCGCAAGATAAATAACTCGTCATATTAATTCAAACTGTGATTAAGAATTTGCAAGATTGTGATCTTAACTAAATTGAATCACTTGTCCTTATCCTCCAACCATCATGGTGTCACAAGTAGGATCTAACAATGAATTCATATTATAATAGTTGAAAGTTGAAAGTTATGCTTTGTATATTTCTACCTTAGTATTTCTCATTCTTTGCATTAAAATCCAGAAGAGATTTCCCGGTATCTTATTGGATTTCCCTGTTCTTGCCAAAATTTTATTCAAATTTGGTGAGACAAACTTTTTAAACCTTTTTCGTTGTCGTTCGACTCCACGACTATAATTGTAAGAACATAACCACTGCCGCAATTAGACATTTTTGCAACTTGCACAACTTGTTCAAAAGGAGTCTATAGAAAAATTTTGTTTACATCTACCATCTATGTCTCAATTAAAGCCGGGATGTTTGTTTTCTTTCACCTTGGTTTCCGAGAAACTTCAGGATGCTCAAACATGCACATAAACGTAAAGCCTACTGTTACGTAGACTGTACATATCATTATCTTCTTATAGATTATCTGCTTAGCTAACAAATCAAAATAATTTCCTCATATCGTAAGTATTTGCAACTCGTGATATTATATTAAGTAATTAATTAATCATGTTAATTATATATCTGAAGATGGCTTACCAATTAAAAGATCGAAACATAAATATATTTATGTTGTGAAATAAGGAAATACAGAAATAAGTGGAGAGAATAGCATTTTATTCAATTTCATAACCAAACTCCACTATGAGGGACGATTTGGAAAGCTTTATTAAGAGTTCATAGTAATATTTTACATTTTTTTCTCGCCATAGCTTGCCACTCAAAGAATTTCATTGAGTTTTAAGTTTGTGCAGTTTTCTCTTCCTTTCTCTACAGAATAAATCCCAAGTATTCTAATGACCCGTTTAACCTAAAATTATTATTTTCCACTGGCAATTCACTTGACTATTTGGAAAGTCGATTGATCGGAATTTAACTACATAGTTCGAATCCCAGCCTTCCAAAGGCAGGAAGGTAACTAGATGATTATTTTCTTCGTTTATTTGAATTTTTACAAAGGTGAAGGAGCAGCCTGGTTGCTCTATAATGTCCAAAGGCAAAATGTATTAATTATATGAATGTATGCATGGTTTTTGCATATGCAATTTAATTAAATATGTGTGATGGTCAAATACTGTGTAGAATCTATAAAGACATAAATGTCAGTAAAAATAATTTTACATTCCGTACGAGTTTATTAAAAATACATACAAAAACATAACTATAATCAATCATAGATTAGCATACGCCCACCGAATGTTAACATTTTTTTTGAGTCTGCATTTTTTTAAACTGATAATCTCTTTTCTAATATATTTAGAAACATTTGATATTTTTACAAATTATAAACAATTTATTTTTATTAAAGATACCATTTATTTTATGGCAGCATTTGTTGTAATATCATTTTTAATAACAAACAATATAAAATTGAAATAACTTGAAAACATTATTACAAAACAGTTGTTTGTTTACAGAAAATAATAATTACATAATAATTTAATTAATCTTAATAATATTAATAATAATAATACAATTTGTTGTGTACCCATATCTTACAGTTTTTTATATAAAGAATTATTCTAATTTATTCAAATAATACAAACTAAACTTTGACTCGTTCGCGTTATTTACAGAATATTATTGCATTCATTATAGTCGCTCGTAACCATAATGTTTTGAAGATGTTTCCATAGAAAAGTTAACCAAGTAATAGGTATTATGCAAATTTTACCCTAATTTGACTTCATTAAGATGTTTTGCGAACGACAAAATGATAGAGATCTTTATATTTTTTAATCAGAAAATATCTGAGTCTTGTCACAATAAATATTCGATTTCTGAAGTTTTGAAATTTCCAAATTGGGCTTTTTATTAGTGTTACTAACAGATTTAATTTTTTCTTCAATTAGTAATAATCATCTGTTTGGATGTAAACCAATAAAACTTTTCAAACAAATTATATAATTAATCAGTATTTAAATTATAAAGAAAGAAAAATATTAAAGGAAAAGAAAGGAATTAGTTAATTACGATAGTATTAGTCATTAAAAAATTTCCTTGTCCTTTTTAATTTCTTTTTACATTAAGTGGCTGGTATTTGATGTCCTTCTTACAATGCCGTTCTAAAGATTTCGATATTTTTCAGGGATATTCTCATACTTGATAGTACTCATAGTCAACTTAAAAGTTACTTTAATAGAATTAAGATAATCACGGTCGACCATTATAATTAATACTTTCTATTGCTTGCTAATTAAAAAATTTAAAATATAATAGACATTGTTTTATTTTACAGAATCAACCTCAATAATTATAAAGGTTGATAATGTATAAGAATGCTTTACAGATTCTTAGATCTACCATACATATATGTACATACTTAAACCATTGGGTTTCCTCAATATTATAAAATTAATAAAAGACTCTTCACATGAAATTACCCTATTAACCAATTATAATTTACGTAATTATTGTTTTTGTATCAATTACCTATTATTAAGATTAAATCAGCCTTACCAGTTTTGTCACTGTTCATAGCAGCTGGATATTGAATTTACATATTACATGCACGTTATTATAATTTAGTTTAACCCCAAGGTTCTTCTCTTCAAACAGTTTTCCTGAAACATGAAAAAGACCACACATGAATATAATAATGCGCTTGTGACGCAAAAATTTTACTATTTTTTTTTGTAAAGACGTAAAACAGCTAATCAAATCTACTTCCAGATATTAGTGGTCATTAGATAAATGAAAAAACAATTGTTCAACTAGAACAGATTTTTTTATTTTTACTGTATATTAATGCCTACAGTAATAACTAAACCTATCTCAACGTTATTTCGAAAAACAAATCTGGACTTTTAGGGGCCAGTCCAGATTCAAAGACATTCGGCGGTAATTAAACTCTAAAAATCATCTACGAGCAATTTTTATGTTGTACACGTTGACGGACAGAAGAATGTGGTATAGGGTGATTCTCTAGAACAGAAATCATCATCAGTATTTTTAAATGTCCTACTGCTGTGCACACGCCTCTCCGAAATGGGCTTACCTGGACAGGAATACGTTCTTGGAAATGTTGTTGGGACTCAGCTTGATTAAATATCGGCAGTTTTTCAAATTCGGATCTTGAGCTAAAAGAGTATTTATCAGGTTTTGTATATAAAAAATGAGTTCCATGTTGCAATGCTCAAGAGATGAAATAGTACTTTTTTGTACCATCGTACGAGATCATTTGATCGCATCTATCAATGCTGGACATGTACTTGTTCTATTCAGATACTTCTACTGGTTTGGTTTTTGCGACACCACGTCGGTTTCTCACTTCCACAAGATTAGGATGAAGAGCTGTCGAAAGCAAATAACATCTCTTTTGTCACGCCATTTAGATACGTACACTTTCTTTTGTCGTTTCCAGATGTGCTCTCCTTCTCTGGGCTTCTTTTTTACCACATAACTATGTGGTAACGTGAGTTTTCCTTTGTAGCGAACGATAGGCAAGCGTAATCTTGTAATAATTAATAGAGACGTGATGCCCTTATATAGATTATAGCATTAGCACCAAAGCATTAAGTTTGGACAGATTCCTATCTGTTATATCTTCCTGACCTCTGTAAATATCCACATTCAAGACATAACCACATGGTGAACACAGCTGGTAGAATTTGATTCCGTATTTAGTTTTCTTATTCTTCATGTATGTACGAAAACTCAAACCACCTTTCAATAACAATAGAGACTCGTCTAACGACAGCTCTTTTGCTCCTAATGCAGTTATCAAGTAAACATCTTATCTTGTAAAGTGGATCACGGATTATTTACAGAAAGTCATCGTAATATTTGCTTAAATCTACGACCTGACATTATCTCAAGAAAAATTGGATGGCGATTTGAGGCGTCTAATGAAAACAGTTTTATTATGCTACTAACTTTAATCTACAAGCCTAGAAATTTCTCCATTTCAGATAGTACGTCAACATCTTTGAACTTCATCTCCCTGATGTACCTTGTTTTTGGACGATTTTAGGTAGTTAGAGCTTTTCCATAATTATTAGTAGATGTTATCAGTAGGTTCATTATGTCATGGTCCCAGATTTTCCAAGACTATCTATCTTTGGACATATAAGACCATATCATACAATGCATTTCACGACTACTACAACAGGCCCGCCCAACAACGTCTAAAAACGTAAGACGGCTGTGGCTGGCGTGTCCACATACAAATTCGCAAAAATGATGGCTGCAGCCAGCGTGTCCATCAAAGTGTTAAACGGATTATGTAGTTTGAATTAGTGTCCAAAAGACTTTGGGAATCCTAGTAATTCGTTCAAAGGCGATTCTGTCCTTGCTCTTCCTTCCGCATTTGACAAGCTAAATATTCCAGGTACAATAAAAAACATCCAAGACCTCAGATATTGACTTAAAGATCTTTTTACCTGAAGTTGTTTCAAATATTAAATAAAGCTGCTTCAAAAGTAAAATAAAATGTATGAACAGAAAAGTTTTGCCATCTACATGACATACACATTACGTTATTATGCTTTTCCGTTCTTGTGAGTTATAGTCCTATACCATAACAGAATCGAACTTTGTCATTGACTAATCATAGAAAAGAGAGATTTTTCTTTTTAATTTTGTTTTCATTAAGGTAATAAGGCCAATAATAATTACTACATGTGACGATGCTTGCTAATGTGTAATGCGCAAAAATGTGAAGTCGTTGTTTCTAGTGTCTAGTGTCTTTGTCCAGTCGTTGAGAGTAAGCCGGCATCAGGCCACCAATTTTTCGTTTGTTCAGATGCACCGAGACTTGTCTGCAACATCCTTTTCGTCACACGGTTCGGTGAACGTCCAAAGCCCCTTTCTTGATGAAGTCTCGCAAGGGATAATTTTGTTGCCAACATCTGTACCACCGATTATCCGCCGATACTAACCGAATCTGGACTACCCCGTCAAACAGCATCTCCTCTACCAGGATTACCAGCTATCTGTAAAACCGGAAAAGCCTGGAAATGCCAGGGAATATAAAATGATCAGAGAAAACCTGGAAAAGTCGGGGAAAATAAACATAAGTCAGAAAAAAGGTTCCCAGTGATATAATTCCAAACCATGTATTTTAAAATGCCCGTTTTCGGAATTTTATGGAACCAAACGAGTACCAGATGTGTCGTGTCTGGCAGTGTTCTGGTGCTCGATGCATATGCGTGATTTGCGTTGCGTGGTATAGGCGTAGAGGTTGTATTCGTATTCCTGAGGTAGTCAAAGGGATTATGTTGGCAAAGTTATGCAAGAACTTTGTTGTGAGTGCAGTTGCTACCGTCTTTCTGCAATACGGTGGAGTGGGTAAAATTGGTTGCGATATCTGGCTTATTACAGCTGTTTCAAACGAACTTCATCTATTAGGCCCATTTTGACAATTGTGGATATGCTTTACGGATCTATAGCTATGAATACAATTATGAAAATGGCAGACAACAGTTTTATCCCAGAATAACTTATATGACGATCGTAAAAGTAGGCCTTAACACAGAACGGGTTAAAATTCTAGCATCGGTTCCAGAAGATATTTATTAAGCCAAGTGTAAAATATGTATGACAACATTTGACATGAGTAATGTAGGATGTCAGGCTGTAAAAAGCTATTTACGCTGCGCAAAACGAATAAAGGATTTTTGAAAATTAAAACAAAGAGGGGTCAGTTGCTAAGTCTTTTGAATCATCTAATAACAATGCTAATAACAATACGTACATGTCTTTGATAACCAAGATTTGCCCAACTTGGTGCAAAATGAAGGTTAGGAATAACTGTTAAAATCTTACAACTATATAGTTTGTAAAGCAAAAATGCCGAAAATGTAAAACGTCTGATCTGAAGATTTATGGAAAAGTCGGATTTTTATTGTAGTAAATCACTGTGACCCTGCCCATCGAGTTCGTCACTTCTATCGGTCTTCCTATATAATACTTACATTAAGTATCTGAGTACTATAATGCAGAAATACCAATCTGCAGCAATACTGCCACTTTTGAAGCTAGAGCAAGCTGCTGTAACCAACCAGGGCTTTCCCTAACCACCATATACCCATCCTGCGAAACCTCATGGACTTATGTCAGGAAGATCTATTATATAAATTATGTATTAAGTATAACTGAGAGAAGAGAACTAATTACATGTATATAATATTAACACATCAAACACATAAAGAATTAAATGAATTTAGCTCTAACTTCGAATTTCGATTTTGATTTTTGATATAGACTTTTCGGCATGGGATCCAAATAAGTTGAGAGAACAACATTTTACAGAAACTTTGAAGGGTGGGGGATTATGAAATCAATCAACTGCCTTTGAGGAATTATACCTGGGTTAACAATGCCTATGTACAAAGTATTTATAAAAGTTCCTGAGTCCAGTGGGTTGTGAAATTAATCTTGCAGCTGCATTTGCCAGCTTTTGAAAAACAGGGTATGTGTTAAAATGTTTGTCACGTTACACGCATTGCATCGTTGTTATGATGATTGCCTAATCTTATGTTCTTTTTAAAGAATTAATGTGAAGGAATGCAACTAATCTAAAATAAAGTGTTAAAGAACACATTCTTTTCGATGTCAGTAGCTAAGAATAAAGAAGAATAATTACAAAATAAAAACAATATGGTCTACAATTTATTAATTAAGTTTATGCATATGCTTCCACCAACAACATCAAAAATAAAATTAAAAAATAACCTTTTAACTAATAAGAATAAAAATTAATAACTTTTTTAACACATTGTTTATTAAAAAATGAATAAATAGAGCTTCCCTTATTTTACATTTTACATAAACATTTGGAAAGGCTCCCCAGTGTGATTCAGACAAGCTCTTCCTAGCCGTTTCTTGTTTTCAAAGATAAATGAAACCAGGCCTCATCGGAGTAAAAAGACAAATCCAGCAAATCGTTCATATTGTTCTCAAACCATATACAATATTCTCTTCGACTACTATAATCTGGTGGTGTAAGTTCTTGCACAGTCATTATTTTGTAAGGATATAACTTCAGTTGCTTTTTCACAATTTTCTGATATGTACATAAAGGGATATTCGTTTGAAGTGAAATTCTACGAAATGAGGTTTGTGGATTTTCTTCGATTACTTGTCTTACTTCTTCGACAGCTTCAGCACCCACAGCGGGTGTTCCTGAAGATTTAACCTTCTTAACAGATCCTGTTCTAGCAAATCGACTAACTACATCTTCAATGTGAGTAACTAAAGGGTTATCCGGACCATTAACATCAGGAAATCGAATTCTAAATTCATCTTTGCAAGCTTGAATAGAATATCCTCGTTAACTACAGCATTTTGGTAATAAGACATATCGATAAACATGTCTCGTTGAACAGAACCATTGTTGAAAATGCTGCTGGAAGTAAATACCATTAATATTTTTTAATGCTTACCGTATGTAAGAGTCGTACAATGATTACGCAGACACAGCATAAGAACAACTTTAGTCTTGAAAAAGACTTTTTCGTAGAATAAGTGCAATTAGAGAGAAAAAAAGTGGAACAATACAACAAATTTCAGCACAAGATTAACTAAATTGCTAAATGCAGGACAATGACATTTGCAATTGACAAATGACAGAAAACAAATACGTATTAGTTATTAAAATAAATCAACAAGGCGGCACATCAACATTAGATTCCATAGCCAACTGGACTCAGGAACTTTTATAAACACTTTGTATATGGAATAAGACAAATGGGCATCTTTTATGTTTGTAATAAAACTCCCGTTATCTCTTGTACTGAAAATGCTACAGCTAATCAATAATTACTGTATAAAAAATTAAGTTATGTATTACCAAGCAGCTATTTGATCAGTAGCAATAAGAAGACAGTACAGTTTTCATTTTGGCAATTTGACATTTGTTAGGATTAGGTGCTAGCAAGTGGTCAGTTGCTCAATAATTCCATTGTTTTCCAAGAAAACATTTCTTTGAAATTTTCTGACCTTGCTCTTAATGTTTTTGATTCTTTTGATAGTGTCCGAAAATCTTCTTTTTAATCTGTTCTCTATACAAATTACAGTTTTTCTTGCGTTTTTGAAACAAAATCCGTCATTTTGGGAGATTTTATAATTCTGGCATTTTAAAAAACCGTCGTGCAGAGATTAAGATGTCCACTCAAGTTGTTTTGATTGTATAATTACTTTCTGATCCTCTAGAATGCATTATTAATGAAAATCTTTGAAGATCAGTAGTTTGTTTGCAAAAGTGCAAGGTGAGTTCTGAATGATATTTTTATCGAATTAGTTACGCTCCTGGTTTTTGATAAATGAAAGGGAAAAGGTTTAATTATTAAAAGAAAGTTAAATTACGTATGTTCGCCTCTCCTTGAATTATTTCTTTTGTATCATCTTTTTTTTTAATCTTCTAAAAATTACAAATTCCCTCCTCTACATATCATAAAATCCATTTAATTCACAGAAATGATTTTAAGGCAGACACAATTTACATACTCGTATGTTAATTTTAATTTAAAATCCATTAACATTTTTTGGCTAGTCCACGATAATATTTATTCATTGGATTTTAAATAAAAAACGAAAGTATTGGAAAGTATAAATTTTAAATTATATTTCATTGACTCCTAATTTGGTGATTCTGTGACTTCATGTCAGAGACTTTACAATATAAAAATTTTCCGCTCGTAAGACGAGTTTTATTAATTGTTATGTAGTTACGTAATTAATAATAATTTTGGGAAATCCCATTTATTGACCGGATCTCTTTAATATGAGAAGAAAATGATTTTGATTGGGGCTTTTCAAGTACTACTGGGATTCTGTATAACGTGTAGCTGGAAAAGCCTGAAGTCAAATTAACTAGTAAATTAAACTGCAATTTTCTTTAAGGTCAAACTTGTCTTTTTTATATACGAATATTAATTTATAAATGAGTTTGCATGTTTATATATCACACAACATTCAACCGGTTGATTCTACCTTAATCAACTTTCACAGTTCATCCTACAGCAAAAAGTGCAATTCAACGTTAATACTAAACACCAATGTAAAATTAATAATAATTGTATTCATAGATGCTTGTTTCGTTGGAGGTCACTTTACAACTTCGCCACATTATAAATAATTAAAGAGTTTTTTCCTTTATGTGCTAGAACAGGTAAATAATTCTATGGAAAATACGGGCATTTTGCATAAAATTAGCAAGTTGTTTACACATTAACTCTTTTTTTTGTTTGCACATATATTTCCAGAAAGGGATTTTCATTTATACGTCTTATACTATAATATAGCACTGTTATTATTAATCCACGTGTAAACCATTAAATCAATTCCTGCAATTTTTTTCTAAATACAACACATTTATCATTCATTCATTTACCTTGTATACTAAATATTGACCTTTGGTCAAAAAATTTAAATAAAAGTCACCATTCTTAACTGTATTGTAATGTTTGTACATCCTGCAGTTGGGAGTGATTTTTGAACAAAGTATAATAGAAGATATTTACACAGATTCTTTCAGGGTTGAAAATAATAGAAAACTCAGGTAGGTGGATAACATCATCAGGGGGAAAATACGTCTTTTACAAGAATATTTACACGTAACCAATATAGTAATCACCTAACGGTATAAAAATCTAATTATACGTTTTGAAGAATAAACATGTTTACAATTTAAAATTAACAATGCAGATATTATTAGATTCTTAGAAAAAATATCGTGTGACATTACAGAGCTCTTAAAATATCTCTAGGAAATGAAACAGGGAAGAATTTATAAAATTTAAAGTGACTGAAGTGTAAATGCAATTTTGCTTTATTTTTAGAGATCCTAACCGCTTTAATTTAATTTAATTCTGTCTACCTAACATTGTTATAGTTTATACAGAATGGAATTTACTAGATTTTGATATATTGATTAATCAAAAGACAACAGAAAATGCAAAGCAAGATAAAATGCAGGCTCGACTATGGCACTCAGCAAAATCTAATCACTGAGAAGTTTTACAATGCCAAAGTTTCTATTATTCCGCATCTTCTTGCTTTGGAAGAATACACACTGACAGACACGATGGCTCCACCACAATTTCTCGTTATTATTGATGTAATATAGAGTTTACAGCTAGTCTAACATTGTTAAACTTGTATTTGTTTATGCCTGCCTACTTTCTCAAAATAAATTCTAGAAACCGAATGAATTCTGGGAGAAGGTAATCAGTGCACAGACACAACTTTTTCTCTGTTGACAACTAACAAGAAATCACCCTACATATGCTCCAGCTTTCAGTTTGCCACATTTGCGCCTCTTCCCTTCAAGAAGAAACCAACACAACTTTAGACTTTTTCTATTTATTTTCTGTTTTATTCATTTTGCCTGCATTATTGGAAAATAGCTTTAAAATGAATTTTTTCACATGCAACATACTATGTATATTCAACGAAATCCGAAGCAGTCGTTACTGAATTTGTGAAGTCTGTCTGTCGGTCTGTATGTCGGCATTTTTTGTCAAATTCTGAAATTTTGATTTCAGATTTCGATTCTACGTCAAAAACTAAAATCCACGTGGTATCTTCGTTTTTTGATAACCCTTTAGGAACATGGCTTCCGCAGTCTGAAAAAAGTAACAAAACGGAGTTCGTTGTGGTTATGCTTTGCATTCCCAGATGTTACGAGGGTGGTCTGAAAAGTTTCCGACCTCAACGTGAAGATGGCAGCACTCGTAAATAAAAGCTACTGAATTTCGTTGTTCATCTGTTGACAGTTACTCACCAAAGTTTCAGCCATTTTGGACGCGCAGTTTTTATGTAACAGTCGTTTAAGTGAGTTGATGTGAGTTTTTTTGTGAAAATGGACAAAATCGAGTATGGAGCTGTCATTAAATATTTGTTTTTGAAAGGCAATACGCCTTCGCAAATAAAAGATGAGTTGGATTCTGTGT
>VTPC01090147.1:206748-242346 GCA_011009095.1 Ignelater luminosus
GAAAGGCAATACGCCTTCGCAAATAAAAGATGAGTTGGATTCTGTGTATGGGGACTCTGCACCATCATTTACCACAGTGAAATTTTGGGCTGCTGAATTTAAACGTGGCCGTAAGAGCTTGGGAGACGATGAACGTTCGGGACGTCCAAAAACTGCAACTACCGACAAAACCATCGCCAAAGTTCACCAAATGGTGCTAGACGAAATTAAAGTGAGAGAGATAGCAGAGCTTATGAACATGTCAAAAAAACGTGTTTGTCACATATTAAATCAAGATTTAGGCATGAGAAAGCTGTCCGCGCGTTGGGTGCCGAGTTTGCTCACGTTAGACCAAAAACGTGTTCGAATGAATATTTCCAACGCTCTTTTGGCGCAGTTTAGGCGAAATAAATCCGAGTTTTGGCGCCGATTAATTACTGTAGATGAAACTTGGATACACCATTATACGCCCGAAACAAAAATACAGTCCAAACAGTGGACTGCAAAGGGGAACCGGCTCCAAAAAAAGCAAAAACTGTTTTTTCGGCTGGGAAAGTGATGGCGACTGGTTTTTGGGATAGTCATGGAGTTATTTTAATCGATTATCTTCAAAAAGGAAAAACCATTACAGGAGCATACTATGCATCATTACTTGACAAGCTGAAGGCAGAGCTTGCGGAAAAACGGCCACATTTGCAGAAAAAGAAAATCTTGTTTCACCTCAGCGGTTGCCATGGCGAAAATCCACGAATTACGGTTTGAACTGCTTGACCATCCGCCTTACTCACCAGATCTAGCCCCAAGCGACTTCTTTTTGTTCCCTCATCTAAAAATTGCGCTCGGAGGACTAAGATTTTCGTCAAATGAAGAGGCAATCACCTTCGTGAACAATTATTTTGCAGAGAAAAATGCCGAGTACTATTTGGACGGGTTACAGAGATGGGAGCATCGCTGAGAGAAGTGTGTAGAGTTACAAGGAGACTATGTTGAAAAATAAAAAAAAATTTTCAGAAAAAATGTCTTGTATCTTTGTTAGGTCGGAAACTTTTCAGACCACCCTCGTATTATGTAAGCTAACCTACTCTATTTATATTTTAAATGAAGCGAGTTATCTGCTTGATTCCTGCAAATGCGTTTGCTGCGTTTTTCTTCAAAATGGATTTTTTCACTTCTTCACTGTAAGGATCGATAAGCATAACAACAGACCAAGCCTGATCACCAGGTTCCATAGGCATGAACGAATGTTTACTTTACGCAATCTTCCCCCGAGAAAGTTAACATCCTTGCTAAGGAAGGGAAAGCCCGAATTCTGGGCGCTATGGCAAACCTACTCTTAACAGTTACAATTAATAAGATTAGAAGAGGAAGGAATGTGGGAATCCACTTGCACAGTCTTACATACAGATTCTTGTTTAAAATTAAGGCTCTTAGAACTGTTTGCATTTTAAGCTACACGTAAAGTAGCAACGCTTGATCTGAAGAGTGACGTTAGATATAACAATGCAGTTTAAGTAAAGATAAGCACAATGAAGGCTTTTCTCGAAATCAAAACAAGAAGAAGACTAAGAAATTCATAAAACTTTACTTCTATTAACTACTGTGCTAATTTAAAGGACTTCAAAGATAGAATGGGTTCTACAATAAAGTTTAATTGTGTTTCGGCATCATCCAGAGAGTTTAGATATGTAAATGCCAAAGATTGATAAAGTAAGTGGATGTTCAAGGAACAGAATTTGTGTTTATTTGTATGTAACACATGGGCTGAAAAGTCCCAGGCCTAACAAAGAAAACACGGTTTTTTTTTGTTCAAAATTAGCTTTATTCATCAACGTAATTTCCATCAAGAACAACGCAATCATTCCAGCGCCGCTCTAACATTTCAATACCACTTTTGTAGAACGATTTATCTTTTGCCTCAAAATAGGACTCAGTTTCGGCGATAACCTCTTCATTCGAGCGAAATTTCTTACCGGCAAGCATTTTTTTAGGTCTGCGAACAGCCAGTAGTCGCTGGGAGCCAAATCTGGCGAATACGGTGGATGTGGGAGCAATTCGAAGTTCAATTCATGTAGTTTTGCCATTGTTTTGATTGACTTGTGACACGGTGCGTTGTCTTGATGAAACAAAATTTTTTTCTTTGCCATATGCGGTCGTTTCTTTGCAATTTCGGCCTTCAAACGCTCCAATAACGCTATATAATATTCACTGTTGATGGTATTTCCCTTCTCAAGATAGTCGATGAATATTACACCACGCACATCCCAAAATACCGAGGCCATAACCTTTCCAGCCGATTGTTGTGCTTTCGGTCGCTTTGGACGAGGTTCATCAGTTGCTGTCCACTCAGATGACGATCGTTTTGATTCCGGAGTGAAGTGATGGATCCATGTTTCATCCATTGTCACATATCGACGCAAAAATTCCGGTTTGTTACGTCTAAACATGGCCAAACACTGCTCAGAAACATCAACACGTTCTTGTTTTTGGTGAACAGTGAGCAAACGCGGCACCCACTTTGAGCAGAGCTTTCTCATAGTCCAATGCTCATGCAATATAAAGCCAACACGTTCTTTTGATATTTTTACAACGTCAGCTAACTCATGCAACTTCACTTTTCGATCATTCAAAACGATTTTGTGGATGTTTTTGATGTTTTCTGGTGTTACCGCCTCATTTGGACGTCCACTGCGTTCTGCATCATCGGTGTCTCTACGACCACGTTTGAAGTCAGCAAACCAACGTTTTATTGTTGTTTCTGATGGAGCGGAGTCCCTATAACACTTTTTCCCATCAAGAAGCAAAGTAAAATTAAAACACGAAATTGTTTTTGATCCATTGTTTTGAAAATAACAAAAGTAGCGTCACTCTTAGCACAATAACTCACAAAATAATGAATAGAATATCATGAAATTTTAACAGCTGTCTTTTGAAGGTTAGTACTAACTGAAAAAGCGGTGAATGCAATAGAACCAGTGCCATCTATTTGTTAGGCCTGGGACTTTTCAGCCCATGTGTTAATAGCAGAAAGAAAAAGAAGAAAGCTTGCGTCTAATGAGCCAAATGAAAAATTTACCACTGCACTTTGAAGGTTCAGTCACTTATCTTACACTAGGATAAACAAAATGTGGTTGTCACTACATGTGTCTTATTTATCTCGAGAAGAGAGAACTTTCCAATGACTGAATTTTAGCAATAAGCCTGTTGCTTGATACCTTTAAGATTTTCCTAAACCTAATGTATCACTTTTAGTTAAAATTACGAAAAGTAAGATTTGCTTGAATAGAAAAAGAAAAACCCATTTTCCTGAAATATGTGAAGGTGATAAACTGGTCACATTTAAGATGTGGAAGTTCCGTATGGCACAAACGCTCAAAAGCTTCTTCGGTATAAGATTAAGCAAAAAAAAACAATGAACAGAAAATATGAAAATAAATGGACATCAAATCAAACATTGGGTTTTCACTATGCTTATAAAGAAATTCTTGGTTCTAATCAGTCTTAGAATTTCTCGAACTATCAATAAGTACCAGTTCAGAGCTAACGAAGCTACTGATAAAACCTGATTTTAATTTTTGTTGAATATCATGCGCCCACGGTATGTTTTCATCTTTATTAAAATGAAAAGTCTTCATTACAACTAATTTGAATTTTTGTATTCTATCTAATTTACATTTTACAAACAGAAAACGTGATATTACCCTTATCGCAAATCCAGTTCTATTTCATGATGAACAATTTCCGATTAGGCGTTAAAACGTCTCTAATAATCAGTTACAAGACTTGTTTGACTGCTGCAGTAAAGATAATGAGATGCAAGTTTGGGAGAATAATTCAATTACCACTTTAACGTTGCTAGTACTAAAAATGGGGCCAACAAGTTTTTAAAATTTCGAGTAAAAATTATTAAGATTAAAACAGTGTTTTTATTTGTTTTAGAAATTGGCGTGGAATATACCATCATCATTTCTTTATACAGAAAAGGAAGAATAAATTACCAGGTAATAATTAATTAACGTCTTGAGTTTCACGTTAAAAACTTTATGTTTCCTAAAACTCACGCGCATCCTACTAAAAGTACGGAAAGTTCCATCATTTATGACGTACTGTCAATAAAACGCAAACAATCTCAGTTTAATGAATTATAATCGATGTAAAAGCGTGAATGTAGCTTCCTTGTAACATGCTGCTGGTGCCGGGTTTGGCAGAGAAAGCCTCACTCGAGGACCTTCCTGCTTTAGGACTTGTCATGTTTTCCTCCCACATATGTCAGAAAAATAGAAACTGGAAATATTGTAAACAAACATATAATCCATAAACCCTAAGTTTCCGACTTAATTTCAAGTCTATCCCAGTAAAAAAGTAATTTGTATAATAACAAAGGTGACAAAAACAACGTGGTGGTCCTTGGAGAAACGTTTGTGGTTCAAGAGTAAACAAAATTTAATGTTTAGCAGAATTGAGGTAAATTGTTTCGCAAAAATAACTGTAGCTAAACGAAATGAATGAAAATTGTGCTGTGAATGAGCTGATTTCACTGTATTAATAGTATAATAAAAATAAAAGTGAGAACTAGGAAACAACGCAGGCGTAACAACGAGTGGTCTTAATAGAATAATTTTACTTGAAAGTATAAATATTTAGATTTTGTGAAATTTTGTAAAGATTGGTGTTTATCAATATCCCATACGCGGCGGTTTCTTTTTTAGACATTTAAAGAAAGATTTTGTTTTGCGGCCGGCCTTTATTAATATGGAGATTAAAAAAAATCTTTTGATGCTGATGTCATTTACAAAAATTCCACAAAATAAAACAAGAGTTATTTGCTCTATGATAATGTTTGCAAACAACTTTCATCATTAGTGTGGGTTATAAAATAAATAATATGTATAACTACGTATTGAAAGAAGTTAACCTATGATCGGAAATTCTTTTCGTTGGAATTTCTACTAAAATTGAATTTCTTAGAATGAAATAAACATTTTGATTGCAAAACCTGCAATCAATAGCTTTGATGCTATCATTCATAGGAAATATTCAAAATAGTGGTAGCTAAGCCGATTTGTAATGCCGAAGATGTCATACATTCTAAAACTCTTGCGGTTAAAATGCTCTTTTATATACACCATGTGCATAACTTATCAATGATAATAGATTAAAAGATCGTGTTTGAATTTTCTTCGTTGCTTTTTCCGCTTGTTATTTCAGTTTCTAATTCATGCCTAAGGCCTCCTACTGAATTTAGTCCAGTGCAACTTGCCTTACGTGTATTGTTATTAAATATTGATTTGAAAGAAAACATCCTTCTTAACAGAAGCCTCTATTTTAATTGGCATTAATTCAAGCTGATGAAAAGTGTAGATCCGTAACTAGTAAACTGCCTCTGTACTTTGCGTAACATTGACTTGCCTCAGCAGTTTGCATATCGCTTGTAATTTAGCACAAAAGAAATACAGCAATTTAGAAGAATAATTTAGTAGGATTGAAAGAAAAGCAATGACTTCATTAAATCTTTGAGATTAACGGCAACAAAAATTTAGAAATTGAACACGGGGGAATTTAGATGGACGGGAATCCAGAATTCGGAGATCATAATAATAACGCAATATGCGAACTAGACTTAAAATTTCTTGGATTTAAGTACCAAAGGGAAAACAGATAGTTATGCTAATTGTCAAACACTCTGCAGTGTTTCGCAAAATATTCCGATCGAAAACACAAACAGTTTGCTTGTACTGGTCAGTATGTTAGTCAAAATGCTTTGATCCACCACTAAATCCACCAAAAAATAAAAAAAAATAAGAGTAGGTGTATGTATTTTCTATACTCTAAAAACTATTGTTTTGTGATGACTTCTGGGTTAATTTGATAATAACTATCAATGCCAATTGGCAATGGTAAGCTCTAGTTGGTGCGTATTAGGCAGGCCCGCCGTAAGCGGGCGTGCAGGTCGTGTACCACACGAGGACGGCACGCTCAGGGAGGCAGCAAATACAGCGATCTCGTCATGTTCATACTCATTCTCATTAATCAGTAGGGGAAAGGGGGATAGATGTGGACATGAGGTAGATGTGGATCATTCAAATTTCCCGCTTATGATCTAGGGGATTTTAGCTCTAGTCCATGTATTGTATAGGAACTTGTAGTTAGACTTGTATGACAGTATGAAAAATTTTATAAAAATTTAGAAAGAAATCTTTGCCAAATTTTTGTAAAAAATTTTTGGTATATTGTTGCAGCTTGGCTCTGTATGCAATTTGTACAAAATTTTCTATAAAATGTTTAGGCATTTTTATACAACTGTTTTGTTTAACATTTTGTTCGCCTTGTCTCAGCTGATTTCGGTGTGCGCATGAGTTCCATGCATTCTCGCACAGAATTTCTATTTTTTAGAACATGTTCTGGCAGTGCCAAAAGGATGCAAGCAAATGAGTCAGACTGTTTCAGCTGAAAGAGGAGAACAAGTTACGCTTGTTGGTATCGTCACAGCTTCTGAAGAAGCTTTTCCTCCAGTGTATATCTTTCCGAAGGTACGCTGTAAAGAAGAATTTTTAAATGTTGCGCTCCCTGGCAGCATTGCACTAACTATTCCGAGTGGTTGGATGACGAAGGAACCTTTTGGAAGTCATAAATCATTCGCAGAAAATCATATTACAGAACATCAAACAGAATATTGATATTGCTTGACAACCATGATTTACATATTTCCTTAAATTTAATTTTATATTGAAGAGATCATGGAATAGAACTCCATACCTTGCCCCTTCATTTCACCCATCGCCTCCAACCACTTGACTTAAGCGTTTTTGAACCTTTTAAATCTAAGTGCAAAGTGGTCTTCAATAACTGGTTTGCGAATAACTCGGTTAAAACTATAACAATCAAACAAATAGCAGCACTTAGTGCTGAGTCCTTCACAATATTCAAAACACAAAATATAACAGCAGGATTTAAAAAGGCGGGAGTATTTTCTATGAACCGAAATATTTCTTCCAAAAATGACTTTTTCAGCTCAAAGTTACTGATATGCTTAAGAAGATTGATCATGGCAATGCAAGAAGTCAATATTCTGTCCAGGAAGAGTCGAATAAAATCGAAGATTCCTTCCACATCATCGTTGACCATCCAAATAACTTAGGAAATGATAAGACCGTTTCCCAAAGCACAAAACGTGAAAAAAAGAGTTGGTAGGAAGAAGATATTAAGAATTTTAACAGAATCTTCGAAAAAGGTTGCAATGGAAAAAGAAGACGAAGAGAAAAGAAGGAAGATAGTAGCCATAAATATAAAGAGAAATCTTAACAAAGCAACCAAACAGAAAAAGATACAGGGTGAAAGATCAGATGAAGATGAGGTAAATGAAAAAGAATTATGTCAAGAACCTAGAGAAAGTGATGTGGACTTTGACGTAGAAGATGAGGGCAGCGAAATAAAACATCAGAAGGCAGGCAGTAAGATACTTATATTCTATTTCTAGATTTCAGGATACTAATAGCTAGGGTGTCTTTCACAGTTTTACATTAGGATTCGTTCTGTATAACATCAGTACACCTATTTCCTTCGTGTTTGAATGATTTTATGATATACAACGAATACTACCAAATTTGACTTTTCATTTTCAAATTTTACTTGTGAGTTTGACAATTGACGCAACCCCAACAATCCGAGAGCATCCCCAAAGAAATATTGTTACCACAAGGTAGACTAGTTAAACCCCATGGCTTATTATTATGAAACTCAAGGAGGATAGTTTGATTTTGACAACCTTTTTTAAAATTTTGATAATTTTGGTAATTTAAACCAATCACGCGGTTTCGGCCTACTCTGAAGTTAGGTCACCGACCGCCGCCTGCGGTGACCTAAGATCAAGCTTCTCCTCTCTACTTAAAGAAGCTAAAGACGAACAAAAAGTAAGTCCAGCATTAAACAAAAAAAGTAAACGAGGCTGCAGAAAATATCAAGGGCATCCCATGTTTGTGTAGACTATAGAGATATTTTGGAGTGGCGTGCCAAACGCAAAGAACATCTTGCGTTTAAGTCGAGTATAAAGTAGAAAAGCATATTATACTACTTTGGATTGGTGTACGATAAACACTGCACATTGGACAAGATCATAAAATAAAAAGAAATTCGTATTGGTTAAATCAACTTCAAGGCCATAGATTATGAGAGTGAACTTTTCGTACGAATTTCGGCCAAACCCGCTCAACCAAATTATGTCATGCTTTCATGCTCCAACCGAAAAGGAAATCTATGGACCCCTCCTCGTCAGCCAACTGAAAGATATGTCGATTGAAATTCCTGATAGAGAGCTATACAGAAAGATTGTAATTTCGTCGACCAGGTTATAACTTTTTTGTATCTAAAGATGCAGCGAAAAATGTAGAAGAAGTTATTTGGTGTCGCATGGAAGGTGTATCACATTTTGGGCTTTTTTGGCCTTAGATTAAAAATGTTTATTGAAACAATCGCTTGTGTTCTTTATATTCGTTTTAGCACATTGCGTTGCAAAACTAAGTTGCTTATGATTAAGTATACTAACTCTCAGAACTCTACAATGTACTAAAATGAAAGGTAGAAAACGGCAATGTATGTCGTCAGAGCAAATTGAAAACTTTTGTGCAACATGCGAACGTCGATGCAATGTGATTTGCAAAATAAACTCGACCGAACAGTTTTGTGTTTTTTGCGCTGATGAGTCAGACTGCCTTCTCTATCTGATACATAATTTTAATTAGTGCTGATTCTATAAAATCTAATATGTCTTCTACATTATCATAGTTCACTATAGATATAATGAACAAATTGTAAGTACAAAACATAAAGGTGGATCTTCTCCTTAAATATTGTAAACAGCGACGAACTTTTTTGGTATTTTTGGTACTTTCTTGTGAATAGTTTTGACTTAGTTTTACAACGGTTGCAATACCCCATCAGAAAAACTGTTATCAATATCGTATTTTACAGATAGGTTGTCGGTTTTCTAGTAACCAGATGTTTTTTGCAACACACAATTTTATTCTGTACATTCCTAACTGTATTTTTTTGTAAATCACCCGTCTATTGGTCAAAGGTTTTACAAACCAACTAATTCAATGGTTCGAAAACTCTTAAAAAAGGTAGGGAAATATTTGTGTGTACCTTTCAGAGCTTGGTCTTTTTGTTAAGAATTAATGAATCATAATTATATTGTAATATTGAATAAATTGGAAATTCTTAAGTTATATGATAGAGGAATTAATATTTATTTCCTCTCTATCTTTATTCCTTCAATTCTATAAATTCATTCATTGTAATTTGTATTGCGAATCTAGGTTTACTGGTCAGCCTCTGTATTCACTGAACCATGGGTTTCTTAGAAATAATAACTTACTATTTCTAAACATAAAATACCATCAAATTTTCTTGTTACCTGGCGAAAAAAACCTTTGTAACACAGTCTATGCTGGACTTTCATTTTCATTCGTCAAGATTAGATTTTGTATCATTTATTACTGCTTACTAAGCTAACTTTTCTAAGCTATTTACAATGTCAAATCGCCAATTAATATTTGAATCAATTAAAATTGTTTAAAAAAATAGTATATCATAAGATTGTTTTGTCATATTATAATAAATAATGCTTTGTCCGTTAATTCGAATGAAAAATACAGTAATACATTAACTGTTTGCCAATTGTGGTAGGTCAAAAAGAAAAAGTGAGGTTAAGTGCTCTGATTAGATAGAAAAGAATGAACTGTTCAAGCGTTTGAATAAATTAATTGAAATGAAATATTTGCAATTAAGGACATTCATTCAACTACTTGATTTAGATGGTTTGGGAAGAAAACTAAAAATAATTCATTGAATACCCCTATTATAATTAAATTGTTGTCTCGTCACTGAATGAACTATCATTTTATAAAATAGAATTTGTATTGAGTTATAAAGAGGAAATGGAATTGTTTGGATAAATAAGATTGTGTAAAAATAAAGCTGACAAATTCAAATATTTTATTAACTAATCGAGATTGACAAAAAAAGAGCAAGGCTACAATGTGCAACCAGTTCAAGAGAAACCTTTTAAGAAATGCGACAAAAAAGCGGACAAAAATGTCATGGTTTTTAAATCTCTGGATTAACGATTGTTTCTTTTTTTATACAGACACTGCTAATGAAAAATGTAGATTTAATTATAGATTTAACCAGAAAAAACTAACTAACATAAGATAGTACAGAAAGAAGTACATACGGGGATCATACAGAAATTTTATGGATTCATCACAAATTATACCCTTACTGTTTCCTTTTGGTTCATCAAGGTTTTTAGAAGGATTCCGGTTTATTTCTTCTGTTATAGTATCCACAAAAGATTTTAATGAATTTTTATAATTCGGCTTTTAAAGCTCAAACTAAAAGAGTTAATAAAAATTTATTTGCTAATCAATAAAAAGAAAATAAAAAAATTATTGTTTGAAATAAATAAACAGAGGCACACGAGTAGGCATCGTAGCCATAACATAAGATTTTATGGCAAATTAAATGAATGTGTTTTACTTTCAATAAAAACAAAAATATTTTTTTAATTTTTGTGTAGGTTGATCTCAATGAACATTTTTAATCAAAATTGCCGACACACGAAAATCTATTATTGAAACAGCTAGTTTGTAGGTAATTCACATTGCGGGACTTTACCATTTGTGCATTTTTTATCAGTTCTCAATCAACAACGCGTAATTGGGGGGGGGGGCAGTGAAAACAAAAGATGTCAATATCAAACAGCATGTTTTCTTAAATGCAACATTCTGTATGTTTAGGCATTTTTGTATTTAATCCACTTCCTTGCTATTGCTAATCTCAGCATCATAATAAGTTTAGGTCTAATGTTTAGTTCGATGTTATTTTGTTGTCAGCTCCAAAATTCCATCAGAATCTTGGACAGCCCTGGTATAAATAAGAAAAGTACCGAATTAATTAAATTAATTATGGAGATTCTGGCAAATTCCTCAAAGAGGTAACTAAGACGATAGATAAGGTTCAAGACAGAATAAGATAAAAATAGAGAAAACTAATGAAAACGCCGGAAGAGCATTTTATGTAATCATAAAGAAAGGTATCAATACCCAAAAAGTCGTTTCAAAAACATTTCAAAGGTAGTGATATACAGTCACTGCTCAATTAATTCTACCCTTTAATCAAAGCTCAAACAATACAGCAACTGTGTTTCACTTTTTTATATTTTGCATATCAGAACCTACATAAAGATTGCTTATTTTGAAAAACAAATTACTGTCAGAAAAGAGCAAACCACTTCATGTCAAGAAACCAAGTAGTCCAAGAATGAAGACACTGTAGAAGCTAAGGAATAATCCAAATTAGCCCAAGATTAGGAAGTTGTACAATATGTGCAAGTGCACATTTGAACAGAACACAACAGAGAAAGGTTTTCGTCCTCGGAAGGAAGGTATGCATTAGAGAAGCAACTATTAATTTATAAGGCTGGATGCAACATGATACTTTTATGTTGTGGCCGACATTTTTGGTGATTTCTGCATGATTAAAATACCCAAAGATGTAAAAACTGTCTACATCAGGGCCATATAATTTATTAAGCTAGTACTGATACACCAAAAATCAGGTTGTACATTGTTGTATTGCAGTGGTTGATTCAAAGGATTACAGTTTCTAACAGTAGCAAGGTTTAGTTGCCAATAATCGCTTCTTTGTCTTCCCCTGTCTTCTTTTTGACTTACAAAGTAGAAAATGCACATTACGAAGTCTAACCGTTCTTCTACTATTATTTCTCGAATCTTCTTTCAATTCAATATGCGTCCAGTCAAAAGATCTTGGCAAATGACATAGCGATATAATAACAGAAACCCTTTGGATAATAAATAATGTACAAAAAATCAAACTAAAGGATTTGCTTAATAACAAAAAGTGCTTCGACTACTTGGGTTTGAGACAACTGAAACTTTCTGAAAGAAATGGAGAAGCCAATATATCTTAATCTTCCTCATTAAAACTTGACAAGTGAGAAACCACAAAATGATATATATCTGTCATGACGCTTAGCACTTTCTAGACTTGTGTTGAACATCTACAGAGACTATCATAATGAAAACTTCACTAGAAGATTAGAAAGGAAGAATTTTGGTGAAACTGAAAACTAAATTTCTATTCTTCGACAATGCTACATTCATTTCCACGAAAATGGATGCTAAAGTTGATAAAATGAGCCAAAGTATAAAGCAGCCAATTTAGCCTGGAAGTTAACAAAGCAAAGGCTACAATCATAGTAGATAAAGCTACATTTAAAAATAATTTTGAAGTAGTGGAAAATTCATTTGTTTTTGATCAAAATTTAACAAACGAGATAATTGCGAAACAAAGTTCAGAAAGAAAGTAATTTTTTGGAAATTGCTGTCAAAACATGGAGTAACGGGGTTGTAATCAAGTCGATAAAAAACAGATTAGTTTAGATATTCATTCTATTAAAATAAAAATGAAGAGCAAGAATCTATGTATAAACTTTAAGAACTAGGTCTGACAGCCCACACCACTTTCTGTATTGCTCAAGGAAAATCCAAAGAAAGGTTGCAGTTTTTAAAATGAAGTATCTATCCACAAAAAAACTTTTGATGATCATTTCTGTTTTCCATAAAACAATTTTGGTATTCAGCAAACAAATCAAATCTGTTTTATCAGTTCCTTAAGAATTTCAGAACATTAGCTTTTTTGGGATTTCAGTTTACAGGACCACTATAGGTATCTTGCAGCTAATTTGAGCATATAATTGAGAAATGGACAATTTAGCGTTGAGATCTACATTGACTGGAATAAAGAAAAGTTTTTCGTGTTTTTCAAAACATTTTTTCTTGATGTATTGACCCTAACGTGGACGGTTGATCTTGCAGGATCTATTTCACGAAAAGATGCAAGAGCAAGATTTTCTCCCAAATCTCTTCTAGATTGCAAAAGTAGCATAACCATGGCGTATTGGAAATAGAAAGTAACCTTTCAAGTGTAAAACAAATTATTGTACGAAAACTCGGTCCTTATGTTTGGCAGTACTCTTCATTCAACTATTTTGTCTTACAATAAGATATAGAACATCTTGTAATATTATATAGTATGAAAATCAACATCTTGCAAAATTTGTGAGATTGTAGTTTGCATCCTCTAAGTCATCATCGATAAGTTGTTTTTGAAATATTGAGAAAATATGAAGTTTTAAATTAAACTTGAACACACTGTGTTTTTAAACCGCTACACCAAGTAGGAATTCGCTTCAAATACTTAATATGTACGTTTTACTTTGAGGATACAGTACAGGTCCTTATAAGCAACGAGGTTGCCAAACGTCTTCTATGCTCGAGTTTAACACTTTGATATATTTTTATGATCTACATTCTACATACGATAAAAGCTGGCAAGCCGTGCAAACTCCTATAAGAAATACATTGCCTGTCGTTTTTAAAATCTTCTGTGTATGGTGTCAGACAAGAAATTTTTTTCTTAAAAACTCAAGTTTTATACTAAAGAAACTATCCTTCAAAAACAAATGATCAGTGCTAGTAAAGTAAAAAATGTAAAAGCAAGACGAAAAAACCGATTATGCGTTGACCGCAGGAAATTAAATTTTGCCATTACTAAACCGATGTCCTTAACGGCAAATAGACTATCAGCTAATATATTGAATCATCAGAATTAATAACTCACAAACGCTCCTTTTACAAACAGATTTTACATTTGATAAACGAAGATGCTGCATTTAATCAGTGTCTGGATATTCAAAGCCAGAAAGACGGTCAAACAAATAAATATTTTTATAAAACTGAATACGGTTCTGTTTCATCACTCCAATCTTTGAATGCCTCCAAAAAAATTATAACAATTTCCGTTTCGTATTAATAGATAAATCTCTCCATTTGCTAAACCTTTTCTATTTTATACAACTTGAAAGACTAATTTGCTTTTTTGCGAGCCTATAAAAAATAAACAATAATAATCTGAAATATGATTAAGTCTATAGTAAAATTGTTTACGCTCAATTAAGTATACTACAAAAGTACAAAACCATCGACACCTCTATCAACCTCTATAAATCAGTATTGTTAGCTTTTTACATAAATAAGAATCGTGCGAAACTCGTACTTGTTAAACGAATAAAACTAGAGCATAAATGCGCAAAAAAATTGCATTGACAATGAAACATGCCGTGCTATATTTAACATTAGTTTTTTTCTCAATAAAACAACAATAACAATTAAAGTGATGGTTTAACATTTCTGAATGCACACAAAAAAATTATTTTCACTTTTCAAACACCTCCGAGCAAAACTTAAAACGTTCTGTAAATACAGTATATTTTCGTTTGGCAAATACACTGTAAACAAATTATGATACGCGTTCACTTTCCCTATTCAACTTTCTTCGGTTTGAAAGTGGAACAATTACAGCGTGCGATATTTTAGTAGGGGAATAAACTTTGTTAGCCGCTTCGTTGCTAACAGCACTATACTACTGCATGAATGTCCAATATTTTTCTTCTTTTCTTAACAGATATGCGTTAAGTTTTAATGTTAATGTTAAAGGTCCATAAACTCTGGAGAAATGTTCGGTTGGAGGCTATGTTTAAAAAGGTAAAGTTCTAATAGCTGCTGCTACTTATGCATCGAACGTAAAATTTTGACGATTTCACTCTTGTGACAAATCAAATTAATAGATATGTATGTATTTTATAGGCAAGTAATGCAATCAATACGTATTTTATGATAAATTATGTGTTTGACATTTTATTATTATTATAGTGGCCACATATACGTAAATATCACCTGTATCCAGCTATAAATTTACTGCAGATACAGTACCTGTTCGGAGTAATACCATTTCGTATTTAGTATTTCTTGGAAATTTTATTATTAAATCAATTTCTGAATGTGCAACCTTTAACATTAAAATGAAATATGAATTTTGGGTAAGTTCAAAATATTCTTCTTTAATTGATAACCTCAAACAAATGCTATCTTACCAAATAACAAAACAAAACCGGATTTTAACTGTTTTGGTATCGTTTTAGAAGAAAAATACTTATTACAAAACGTTGTTTTTTTGATTCGTTAGCAGAATGTTATATCACTTTATGAAGAAAAGTTTTTATGTAAAACAAGAAAAGGTTTTGATGTTGCAATGAAGTCTTTTTTTTTCCTATAATTTCCTGTTACTGTAAATACACTTGATAAAGACTGTTTTTAATCCTAGTTTTTTACGAACTCCTCTGTATTTATCTGTACTGTTTGGAAGATATGCATTTTTTATACTGCGAGATGATTTACAATATAAATAACTTCATTATTTGTACTATAAAGGCATTTTTATTACATTACAGAACTCATTTCACTAGTTGCCTTGGTATCATCTAATAGAACTACCGTATATGAAACAGTCTCAAATGGGAATAGTCTGTCCTGTTCCTAAAATCGAACGATATTAGAATAAAGTTATCAACAGGTGCAATCTTTAATATGGAAACAGTTAAGTCTAGTGCAAAAGCTACTGACTAAGGGGCCCAGGTTCTATTTCAGGCCAAAACCATTTCCTACTAGGAAGACAATGACAAACCACCAAGTCGTACTTACTCGCAAAAGTTTCTTAAATAAAAATGTCTTTGGGCACTCTTGGTGGTTTCAAATTCATCTCGTATCTTCTAGACTGGCATAACATAAACATGGAGAACCAGAGAAGAAGGAAAAACATCAAACACATTTTTTGAAATTGTTCAAAATAATGGATGGAGACGACTACGAAATAATTTTTAAAACGTCGAACTCAAATCCGAAATAATTTGTCTGCTTCTTTTCTTGTCCAACCGTGTCTCATAAAAATCTTTTAAAATCTCGACTTTCTAGTTAATTATGAAATTGCGTTTGTTTGCTTGTACTTGCAATAATTCCTCCCCCACAGACAGTTATAAAAAAGACTGAACGACTCAAAATAGAGGAAAACTAGAAAATTTCAAATAAAATTTCAAGTGATTTGTGCGTAGTATATAGAAATTTCAAAAGGGCACTTTTATTTGAGATATCTAGCGCGATAGGCAATAAGTAAACGACCTGTTCTGTAGTAGTGGTGGTAGTTCTACTTCTGATTTAATTTTACATCTTAACGAAACCAACTGTAATTCTTTTCTTTAGTATCATCACTTATCTGTTTCCTCGACAGCCTAAAATCCACCATGCGTTCAGTCTACAGTCTAGAATTCGTAAATTGAGTCTCAAATTTCGCAAAAACCTGTTTATCCAAAACTTAGGGATACCAACTTGTTCTTTTTTTCTACTGGATATCAATTTTGCTACCCTGTTTTCAAGATGAAAATCTGAAATAACAAATGCCTTGTTATACTTAGATTCTTCTCTCTTCTGACTTCTCAAACTGTTATCTTATCTTAGCAGAAGGAGGATATACTATTTTTTTTTTATTTTCTCATTCTCAATTCTATTTGTTCAATTCTTGGTAGACCGTTCTATTTTTATATCAAATTCTTAACTGTTGCAGTATAGAAAATCTAACTAGGTAATTGTAGAGGTGGGATGGTTTAAAAAGAAGTTTCCGATTAATGTGGTGCAAGAGAGTTGTCTTCATTACTACAGCACGCACGTTCAATGGCATGGTCCTGCGAAGGGTTTTTTGGACCAGTCACAACCAGTGATGGATTTAGGCTTAGGCCCGCGCCAAAATTTGAGAGACGATAAAAATTCGAAATTCATGGAGTTTCCCGGCGACTCGATGAAAAAAATATAAAAATATAAAAAAAATTGCCACAGTAATTGGTTTTTTATATTTTTATTATTATACAAGGTGTCCCGTAAATGCCAATAAAGCTTCAGATAGCAACCTCTCTGAACCTCTTAAGATGCCAAAATTGAAAACACGAATGTTCCAGCGTACTTAGATTTGTCACACGGACCAAAAAAAGAAATTTAAAATTGGCAACGCTGCTGCAGGCAAATACAAAATTATTTGAATACAACAACCAAAGCATCCCAAGAAATCAAAGATTTATCAGTTTTATTGCAGTGATAATGCACCATAAAATTGTCAAAACTTGAAAAAATTGCTGGCAACTAACTTCATCGGATTTGTCATATCTATTTTTTTGGTTAGAATTCAACAAAATCTTCAAAAAGAGAAATATAACAGTTTTGTGCTTTATGAAGGGTAATTGTTGTTTCAGCAGATTCATTTGTTGAATTCGTAATGGCTTCATTTGGATTCGATTCTTTCATTTTTGTTTATTTAGTGTGAAAGATGTAAACTTCTGACTACTGTTTACCTGAAGCTTTATTGGCATTTACGGAACACCCTGTATATTTTAGATACGCCTTTAAAAAAACAAAATGGGCACCATATCAAAATAGGCCTAACCTAAATCCGCTTCTGATCACGACAGCAGCTACAATAACCATGATAATGTTTATCACCCTGAGTTGAAGAGTAATAATGATCCTATAGCGGCCTCCAGCTCCCTTCGAAAACTTTAAAGATCATCAACTTCATCATGACAGTTTTTGGACCACTTTCCTTGTAGGAAACTGTTTATTCGACTTTAGGCAGAGAATTGTTTCTTTTTTTCTTTTTCTAGTTCTCTCCATGCTGACTGAAACGGGAAGAGAAGACTCAAGTAAATAATCTTCCCATTTTATTTTGTCATAATTACTTCCAAGTTTACTTACACGCTTTATACATGCAGTCATTATTATTACTTTACTTCTTAATCATCTACTTGTTGCTGAAATATCTCAAAAGAGATGCTCATCGACAATTTCCTGATCATTGTAGACATCCTTTTGGCTACGAATTATATTTTGAAATTATCAAGACCGTCGCCTTGTCCTTTATTATTTTTCTACTTTTGTTTGTGATAGCATCGAATAACAATGGATTTGTAGTTGTCACCTTGAAGTATTGTCCACTTCATTAGACTTGCAAATGAGATGACAAAATTGCAATTGCAACTATTGGCACAAAATGATATCTGCTCTGTCCTAGAAAAATTTATTGTTTGTTGTTATTACCGGAATACTCCAAAAGAAAAATAATAAGAACTTGCATATTTTATTTTTATCCTCCTATGATATTTTTATAAAAAATCAAAAAACACATTTGTGAAAAAACCTTTTAACCCCGGCGTCGAGATTCTTATCTATCTCTTCCTTCTTTTAGAACTTATTAACCTCTTGCACCTCAGTAACAAATTCTTAATTGTTTAATTTCCCAAAATGCTTTTGAAATAAATCAATACTTCAAAACATTCCCGCTAAACAGTATCTTTCTATTGATAATATCCAATTAATTTTATTATTAACTTCGCAAATAAATTTAATTTTCATTCCAATGTTGCATTTTATATTCAAATAACTTGCATATAAATCAAATTAGGGAAAAATACTTTAACGCTTAATTAAATTTTTGCATTTATAACTATTAGAAAGATAGTTAATCTACGATTTTCCTTATTAACACTTTTTATAAAGCAATAAAGTTTTTTGTTTCATTTTTAAACACATCAGGTAGTTTCAAATTTCATTTCGTTTCGAAATCTTATGTTTAACGAATTCTAATCAATGCACATGTAAAGATTAGTTTTTTCTGTGTGTGTGTTAAGAGAAGAATTAGGCAACTCGAAGGAGTGAACGAGCGAACGTTCGAAAGACGTCACCCATGAAGTCAGCCTTTCGGGCTAATTGCTAACGTCAGGACCGGTTACCTTCAATTTCAAGAGTATGCATTCGCGATTCCCAAATTTGTCGAAATCAAAAAGGTCGCCCTGTGAATATTTTTAATTTTAGTTACTTTTGACAGATATTTCCTATATACATGTTACGTTTTGTCTGTTGTATATAACATTGGAGTGGTCATTGGCCTGTGGTATATCGAGGCCGCACGCACGTCGTTGCATACGACCAATGTACACTCACTTATGTTCACATATTCCTCAAATATTCATTATTTTAAAGTGCCACTGTCTCCTTGGACATTTAGATGAGTGTTTTACCAATTGAATTTTGAAATAGTGCATGTTTATTAACCAGGTGTATATAGTATGTAAACGTTAAACAGTTCGATTTGCCCTGGGAGGGAAGGTGCGAAATATGTGAATGCATAATGTAATCACGCATAATACAAGCTGATTGGAAGGTTGCAACATGTTTTATGCCATCCACTTCATAATTATTTAATTATCGACGCATACATATTTTTTCTTTTCTTTCATTATTGTGCAGCGGCCAGTTTTCAATATCACAACAAAATAATAAAATAAAGAGAATGCTGAATATGCTTTAATTACCACAAGCAATTATAATTTCTAATTCTTATAATACTTATATTAATGCATATAAACCATAATAAAGTAAACGGAATGGTTTCGTACCCGGTAATAAAATAATTTTTCTGTCATGTTTCTCATTTTTTCAAAATGTATTCAGTGTTGTAATTTGTAAGAGAATTGCATAAGCTTTCGGAATTAAAAATTGCTACTTCCGAGATGCTCGTTTTATAAACCAGGAAATTGAATTTGAACACTTGAACTAGTATCTTTCACAAGTCACGATTCCTTTCCCAGAATATAACGCATACCACGTTTTCAATTTTAAGTAGGAAGAAATTAATTACGAAATTAATATTAATTTAGAAAAAGAAATTGATTATACAACCCTAGAAAACTATCTTAAGTTTCCTTATTTTTGAAAAAATAAATGAAGAATTGCATTTTGCACCACTAGAGAAGTTTAACCTAAAAATATTGTCTTGAAGTGGCAGTCATTAAAACAACTTGCAATCAGAAGTTATTAAATAAACTAGAAAGGAAAGTATATAATGAAAAAATAACGTAAAAAATCATTTGATCATTATAAGTTCCGTTTTGACAAGTTGACTGGAAATCTTGTTTCGCGACGTATACTATACTGTGTGTCCCAACTGTTTCTAATCGGAGGATAGTATGTTATGGGATTGTGATACAATTAATAAATCTTTCTATTTCAGATTACTGTTTGGAGATAAAATTGAATTTCTCGACTTCAAAATGATGATTGAGATTTTAATCTTATAGTTATTTCTTGATATTTATTCTATAGTTATTTCTCAACACTAACAGCTTCAAGTGATTTTCGTATCTGGGATTCATCTCTTACAGACTTTTCCCCCCAGGGTATTTTCATTGCCCAAATTGATTCCTAAATGTTAGAGAGCTTTCGTACCATAAAGTCTTTGCAGTTTATCCTTTACTCCTATTGTAATTAAATTGGGAATTATGTGGTTGCTTGTTACTCATTGTCAGTTTTACATGCAGCTTGTTATATGTACAATCTTGGAATTTTTTTAAGCACATTTGATCTACAAAATATAAATTTCTAAATCTCAAATCTGAACTCAGAAAGACCTCTTTGCGTCGAATCCTAAAACTGAACGTTTGAAACTCTGACAATTAGTGAAAGCTGGTACAATTAAATCAAAAAAACTATGACTTTCCAAAGGCAAAGGCAAAATACACGTCAGTTCTATCACGGGTTGGTATGCGTACAATATGACAGTACTTTTTGGTGTTCTGGTTAAAAAGTATATTTTTCTAAGCGTAGTTTTATTTTGAAATTCCAACAGAGTTGTTGACTTTTCATTTTGGAATTGTTTCGGAGTCTTCTACAGCGTCATCTAATAAGTAACTTTTTTCCAGAATCCCAAGAGTTCGGTTGGTACAAAATGCTCGATCAGTCTAATAACTAAGATTTCCCATTAGACCAAATACACGATCGGCCCAAAAAAATTTAACAGGTCCATCTAGAAAGCATGGTATAAGATCCAGACTGACAGAATGTATTCGTCAACATCAACTTCCGACGTGCTTTTCAAAACAATTAATCAGAGATAAGATCATGTTTAAAATCAAGAGCTTCTTAAAGGAAACGGAAACTGCTAATAGTGAAGTCTACTCCAACGGTTCGAAAAACCCAATATATATCAGAAAAGCCCAAGATATTTTTGAAGCTCAGGTCCGACTTAAAAGTTTCTACTTATGTTTCCAAAACAGATATCCAAGGAACTCAGATTAATTACTCCTGAGAAGCCAGAAATATTTGTACCGAGTATAAGTAACTCCATAATCCGTCAGTATTCAATGTAAGTCGCAAAGTATGTAGTTCTACTCATTTTTGGTTTTATGATCCATGCAAAGCAAATGATCATTCTTAATATGAGTAGAAAATGTTATAATTCAGCCAATACGAAGGTTACGAGAAAACCGACTAACATGCATATTCCGTTAAGATAATGAGCATCTAGTTTTGACTGACGGCTTCCTGACGCCAATAGAGTAGAGCCAATACGAATGTTTCTCGGACGTTCTAGGTAACAATGCCATGTGTAATGCTAATGGATCAATAATACTTTGAAAAGAATTTCATTATTTCATTAGCTTTCCAGTTCAAATAAATGGTTTTTCATTTTGTCAACATACAGAGGTGGTAGTCGCGAAAGTATGAAAGTGAATTATAAGGTGTTATATACGTTTGTCATAATTTGTAACGGAATTGAGTATCCGTTCTTTACACCAGAACTCACAGAGTTCATTTGTCACTTCTCACAAAGACCAACAATGTAAAATTGACACTTTGGACGATCAAGAATCAAAAGTTTTGAAATTGATCATTCAAAGACCAATAAAGTCAAAATATTAAAATTTCTAGAAATTCTGATCTTTTCTTGACACTGCAGGATTTGCCGATGGAAAGAAATCTTCATAGAGGACAATCAGGGTTCGAAAACTGGCTACTCAAGTAATGTCTTCTCGTACATGTTACATACATAACATGGATATTTCTAAAAGTAGGATCTCCAAAGAAAATTAAAATTTGAAAAAGATTATTAAAATCTTGGAAAATCTCAAAAAATAGAAAAATTGGTGGTCACCATGTTGATTGCGTATATCTTGGGTACTTGCTAATAAATTTTCAAAATTCTTTTGAATATTGATTTAGTTTGTTTAGGAGAATGCATTTCAACCAAGAAGGCCAAATTGAGACCGTTGAAGTGACTGGAAGGTTTCTACAATATGCATTCATAGGTAAAGTATCATCAAAAGCCTTCATTTTTATCTTTCTTATTAAGTTTTCATTTAGAACTCACATGCTTTACCTTCAGCCCGACCTATATTTGTATTTAGTTTTCTCAAGAAAACTTCTTTTGAAAACAAAGCGATCCCGGTTGGTGGTCGTTGCAAATAACCACACCTGTTTCTACTCCAATAAGTATAAAAAATAGGAGCCGGCGCAGGGAGGATCTAGAAATGGAGCAGCAAAGCGAAAACCAGAGACCCATTTTCTTCCTCTGATCAACTTTGCACTTTATTTGATTCTTCCCATTCCACATTAAGCTTTTTCAATCTATTATATTTGATTGTTCATTCCCTTTGTTAAGATTTGTCTTGCTTTCCATTTTTCGGAATATTACGACCATGTTAAATACATACTTGCAGTGTCATCGAAATTTATTTCCTTTTTGAATTCTTGCGGAAACTCGAATATTAGAGGATCCACTGAGTCAGCACGATAACAATTAACAATATATGAGCAAACTTTATTTATATTTCTTATTTAAAATTCCATGTAAGTAATTCTTAAGAGAATAAAATTCCATAAAAATGAGTATGTCCAAAAAAACAAAAGCTGTTTGTCACAAAAAGTTTTGTTTCTGAGGTTGTCTTCTTTGTGATTGAGCTGAATGATGATACATGCAAATTGCTGGTTGGAAGTGGCGTTGGTGCCTTCTGAATTAACACATCTAAACTATTTATGACATTTGTCTTTCAAATACGCAGTTTACATCGTTCTTTACCAATTTCCGCATCCCCTTATTTGTATGCCCCGAGGCAATCACTTCACTGGCTGAACGTCTGAGGCCGGCTCAGACTATAAATCAAAATTCAAACTTTAAAAGGAGAATAACTTTCTTGTGGCTAACCTTCTGTCTTGTAGTAACTGTAATAATATCGCTGCTACTATTTATGATTACTAACCCAGGAGCGGCCGAAGCTATGGTTTAGATTCGACTTACAAACGAATGTTGTTTTGGGCCTTCAATTTTTTGTAACTACATGTAGAGTTTTTGCTTTGAGTGCTTTGTATCAGATCTTGAACCTGAAGTGAAATGGTGGTTTGACGTTAGCTTTTGATGATATTTACTGCACATTACCAATGCTACCAACAGTCAACTTCCAGAAGTTGATAATAATACCAAACCGAAAAATTATTATAATTTTATTTTAAATATCGAAATAACTTCAAAAGATTATTTTATGAGATTTGTACGAAATATCGGCAAAACTTTGTGTGTCAAAGGGAAGAATACTACATCACCCGTTAGAAATGCTGTAAACTAGATCTAGTACAATTGTTCAAATTAGAACAACTGCTACAGTTTAAATTCGTCTTGCCAACCTGCAAACCGTAGTACCACCCGCCCCTTGCACTGCATAATACTACCCGCTTATTTCAGAATAATAGAGTAAGTAGTAATCATAGACAACTGATACCATAGCGCATCAAATGGCAGTAATATAATAAGAAACTTATGTGGATTGTCCCCATGCATTCTCACTAAATTTCATCATAATTGGCTGTTGGTCGTTTAAGCAATGTAGTTTGCAAGGTGTATTAAATTATTATCCTGACACCACTCCAATGTAATGTTTTAACTTTTGGGATCTACATCTTTTTCGCTATTTTTACAGTAATATTATTAAAGATAAAAAAGAAATTATAGAAAAATAATATTCGTAGAGAATCAGCATGAAGAGCAATTTTATTGTAAAAACTCGTAATATTACATTTTTATACAAAAGCAGCTTTCATATTTTCGCTCGTGAGTCATTTTAGCGCCAACACAATAGAAGAATTGTATTTGTCCCATTGTAATAGTAACATTCTGAAAGTCACCAAAATTATACGTGTACATAGTACACTACCTACACTTTTTTCTAACCATCTCGTGCAAAAAACTTGTAACGTTGCCATTCATATCAGAGTGCGACGAACCCGTTATTCTTTTAAAAACCGCAGGCAAAAGTTTATTTTCAATTTATTAGTATTTTGTAAAACTATGCCCGGTGTTCGCAACTGGCATAAATCGAAACTTTTCAAATGGAATCTGGTATTATAATACAACAAGAAAATGACGAAAGTCGCTCAGAAATTCTGGTTAATTTTTCCTATTAAACTTTAACTAATCCACTAACCTAGAGGTCGCGTTTTTGAAATCGCTTTTAATTAAATCTTACACGCTTTCGAGACATAATATGTACTACTACGAATGAATAGTTTTAAATGCGATTTTAATTAGCTCAAATATTGTTCTCTCTATTCGCTCATCTCGGTTGACAGTGAAAATATTAGACAAAATGTGACGTTTTCTGCAGTCGTTAACTTAACAACGTAAATTACGATCAATTAAGGTTAAAGAATATAATGGCGTGAACGAGTTTACTTCTCACTTTTCAACGTCCGTTAAGCATAAACAATTTGAAACCAAAACTTTTGTTTTAAAAAGGCTTAAAAAAGAGTGACGGTTTGAAATTTTCCAGGGCATAAGAATAAACATGTTATGGAATTCCAGAAAGACCTTCTTCATTTCGGATTCCGTTACCTACTTTTGTATTGATGGACAAAGGGCTTGCACATACAGAAAAGGAACAGAATCGTAAAATCCCTTGTCAAGAGAAAATTAACCAGCCTTCAGGGCTAAAATTTCGACGGTGAACAGACGGCTGACGCCTACGAATTGTATTTTTATTATATATGCAGTTGTCTTTTAAGTTCAACGAACTAAAATTACTATAATAAACTTTCATAATATTTTTATTTTGCTTATTTAATAAAATTAGAAAACGCACTTAAGATACTAATTTGATAAACAGTGCTATACTACCTATATGTAAAAGGTGCGTAAGGTATTTAACTTTCTCCTTTAAAAAATGTAGTGTTTTGTGTTGTTATAAATATCGAAAGAGAGTTGATTAGCATTAGAATACGTTTTTTAAAACCAATTAGCTATTTAATGGTTTTTAGGAGATAATAAATACTCATAATAGAGTGAAGATTATCTTGTTGTTTGTATCAGATTGTTAAAGAAATTAAAACACTTCAAAACACAATAAATTTTCTATCCCTTTTTACGTTAGTTTTATAGTTTCATTTCACCAAGTTCTAAATTCTCAAAAAACAACAAGCACTACATTATATACATGCATAATTAACCGAACTTTTATCAAATCAAATATGTACTGACGACTTCCAGTATTTCTAAAAACACAAATAAAACTCTTCACACAAGAAATTAAAAATTCAATAGAACCTATAATCAGCTTCATTAGGCGTTTGCAAGTTCGTCCAATAGAGTTGCATAAATGTTCAGCTGTGTTATTATTAAAAACAAGTTTTAAAAATTCGAAAATAAAACAAAATAAATTTTATTAGAAAGAGAAACGTGAAACTGCCAAATCCATAAAGGAAAAAATAAACCAATTTTTTCTGTCAGTAAAATATACTTGATATTATTACACGGATGTATTAATAAGGATTGAAAGCAATTAATGTTTTTACAATAAATGAAAAAAAATTATTTTTTACTCAATTCGAATAGACAAAACCCTATCAAAATTAAAAGTAATGAAAATATTAAAAATTAACTAATTTATAATTAGAATTAGATTTATTACACTGTCTTGATATATTCTCATTTCTCATCGTCACCAAACCTTCTATTCTATACTGCAAAATTAGTTAAAAAAATAAACTAATTAATTAGTTATATCTGTATATACAAATTACTAAAAAATAAAATAATAAAATAAAAACAAAACAATTAAAATTCACATAATCTATAATTTACCGATTTTTGTATAACCTCTTAATTATAATTAACGAGAATTATAATGACCGTTAAATTATCTACATTTGATAAAACGAATTCCTACCCTTATTATCTTCTTGCAAACAAACAATGCTTGAGAATTTGAAAAATAAAATTATCTAAAATGCGGTAACTAAGTAATATGTGCAAGGTCGTAAAGTATTTGTAACTAGTTAATCGATAATAATGAAAATATTGAGATTGAAATTATTATATCAAAGTTTAATGTCCTGTAGTTAATTTGAATAAGTCAATAGCTAATTAATTAATTACAGTTTTGTTCATAAACTGCTTATCTACTATTACTATTTTATATTAACTAATAAGTAGGTTTTTCCTCTTCATAAACAAAGTTTGTTGTGGGCGATAAATTTTATAAATAGGCAAGATTTTTTTTGAACAAACTATTGTTTAATTGTATGACATCTAAGAAACAAAACAAATATTGATGACGAGAATTTCTGGGTTTATCTGGTACTAAATTTCTTAAAACTGAAAAAGAAGGAAACTCGGTGTAGTGTGCTCAATATTCGAAATGACTCGTACTTCCCGTTATGTATCGATAACTGCTACACGAAGCAAAGAAGAAGATTAACTACTTGATTACGTTCAATTCATCAGATTTGTTTACATCATGAATGGAAGAAGCTAGTTTGACGAAACCAAATAATGCATGACTGTATTCACAGCATATGATTGTTAGAGAACCAAGCGTAATGGATTTCCATAAAATCTTGCATACTGAATGTTATGGTACTGGTACCACTGTCCATAGATTCAGATTTTAAAGTTGCCGAATCCAGCAACCAAGTTCTTAGAATTTTGAAAGCTTTTTCCAAGTGTACATTAAGAGTAAGAAATTTAAAGTCTTGTGTGTTTTTCGATGTCTCCAAAACAAAGAATATTTGGGCAGGAATGAAGGCATCTAATTCTCTAACTAGAAGTACCACCATACCACTGATAAGTATCATCGATTGTCAGTAAATTGTAGAAAGAGAAATCCGTACAGTCAGTCGAGCGAAGTTGAACTATAACTAGCTAAATCAAATTCGTTAATCTTGCACCCTGTAAAGTAGTTAACTAAGGTCTAAATTAAATGCTAGAATTTAATATTCAATTTTAGATTTAAGAATAGATTAATTTAATTGTTCTGATTGAGAAAGCTATAATACACATGTAGGTTATGTAACTTCTTAAGGTGCAGAAAAGCATATAATCAATAACATGTATTATAAGAAAGAAGACATTCAAATTGTCGTTGATGTTTTATTACTAATTCTAAGTACTATTCACTGTCATGATCCTCAGAAGTATAAATTTTGGTTACGTCAAATTATTAGTGTCTCTTCACTCGTACCATTTACAACAGTAGTCTCAAGAGCACAACAAAGATAAAACAAGAGAAACAACCGATTCGGTTGCAAAGTTAAAGAAGACACAAGACGCAAAGATTAAATAGAAACGAAACGAAACGAAATTGAAAAACTACAAATTATGTCAGGTTATTTTCGGAAATTGTTGAGTTTTGTAAATGTGATTAGTTGATCGTGGTTCTGAAGGTTTATTGTAAGCGGGATTTCTTTGCAGCCCGTTGAAGTAGCTTAGAGAAGCTGATATCATGATAAAACTTCAGGAACAGTCAAAGCGACAAAACTCTTGCGTTCATGATCAGCAAAAATTCGTTTTATAGGGTGATATATTGTTAGTACATCAAACTTCACCAGACAGTTCAGAAGTTTTTAAAGAGCATTCATGTATCTATACTTTTCTATGGTCGATGCACTTATCAAAAATGTAGACATAAAATATGTCGTTTTTGCGTAAAATAAATTCTTCAAAATCCTCCAAATTTCTTGTCTACAAGGTAATTCAATTTCGAACTTAAGTATGAGCATCTCGTTTTTATTATCAGAGTTAAAGCTTATGCTTATTAATAACCTAAAAAGAAATTTAAGCTGTCTTTTGTTTCTCACTTATTGTCGACACAAAGGCAAAATAGCGATTTACATTTTTCACTATAGCTTCTTTACAATTAAAAAGTCCAGATATGCAATTAAACATTCTCGAGACAGTTTTTTATCAGCTCAGATAGTCAATATCGTCGACCAACGTTTCGGTTTTGTGTGAGCATCATTCGGTTGTATGTTTTCTTCTGCGCATCGTATTTGATATTTTCAGCATTTGATAAGATATTTTACAATCTAATAATTAGTTGCGCGAATATTAAAAATCATAATCAACTATAAGTATAGTGTATCCCAAATTCGTAGTTGACCATTAGGTTCTTGGAAACCATAGAAGACTGCTAAAACCGAAAATATCCGATTTTTTTCAAACTAAAATATCTCGGAAACAAGCAAAAATAGAAAAGAAAAGATAGTTTCGCGATCACCTTTTATTTGTTTTTTGGAGTGTAAACGTGAATTTTCCTAAATGAAATGCCTACTTGATTTTCATATTATTGAATAACCCCTTTTTAGTGCTTTATGATAATGTAGGTTTGACATAGTTATTTTTTTGTTTTACGAAGTTATGGAATAAAAACTATTTTTCACGATAAAACGTAATGCGTCATGACTTATTACAATGTTAAACATATAGCAAAGATCTTTGTTAGATAGGTTGTATTTGTTATGGAACAATTGATAAACCAAAAGAACGATGCTTTCATGACATTTTACCAGGTAGAAATAACGACTAATTACTTATCTTTTTAGTGAGACAGCATCTTTAACAAAAAATTAGCGTTGGAAGTAGTTTATTCAAATACAATACAATAAGTGTCAGGTAGAAATCGGTTTTGGTTTTCTCTTCAATTTGATTCATTGTGTGTAGTGTCTATCTGAAACAGCAAGAATCGTAGTTTTACATCAAAGGTAATAAAAAAAAGATTAATTAAATTTTTACCTATTTAGAAAGGGAAGATCTATCGTTTCACTTTAAGATGCTGTGGACTGACGAGACTAGACCTTTACAACAGACATAATTCTCATCACTGGACAAATGAAAATTCTCACAACACTAAGGAATCAAAGTTTCAAGAAGAATTTGGATTTAATGTTTGGTGTGGAGTACTAGATAATAAATTAATTGAAGCAATTGTCTTCCATGATACCTTAACTGGTCCACGATATCTAGAATTCCTACGAAATGATATAGAGAATAAAATCCAAATGCAGAATTGGATAGTATAATTTGACAGCAAAATGGGGCAGTTTTTCATAATCTTTGCTCAGTGAGGGAATATCTAAATGACAAATACGGCGCACGCTCGATCGGTACAAACGGACCCCCGTTCGCCCATCCATGAATTTCTTCGTGTGAGGCTACTTAAAAGATCTACTACTGTATCTCAAAACATACAGTAATGTTGAAGAACTACAGCAAAGAGTTCTTAGAATTTTGGCACTGTTTGGGAGGGATATTTAGAAAATGTCTATCTAATATAGTCAAGCGCATAAGAAAATGCGTTGCAATGAATGGTATTCACTTCGAACATTTGCTAAAAAAGAGATAGTAATTTGTTTCAAATTGAGTTTCTTTTTATTTTTATAATTTTATTCCTAACGTTGTTTTTGTTTTGCATTTATTTTCAAGTTTAGTGTGTGGGTAAGTTTATAAGGTAGTTAAGCGTAGAATCTGAAGAATCTGTTGTTTGTTTTTTGTTCCATAAGTCTTTAAATGGAATTATTATTTGTGATCAACTTGAATATAATTAATACTATTTTGTTTTATTTTATTTTTTATTTTTCGTATATTTGCTTTACTATTTGGATGAAGTACTTTCAACGTCTTTCTTTAAAGGATACTGTCTAACTAAACAGCCCGTTAAATAAGTAATTGGTTGTTATTGCTCCGCGGTAAAAAGTCATGAAAGTATCGTTCTTTTGTTTTATTAATTGTTCCCTAATAAATTCAATCGCTTTAACAAAAGTTTAAATTTGTTATATGTTTAACGTCATGATGCACTACGTAAAATAGTTTTCATTCCATAGTTTCGTAAAACAAATGAATAACTATGTCAGACCTTACATCACCAAAAAGCACTAAATACTAGCTATTCAATAATATGGAAATCAAGCAGGCGTTCGATTTAAGAAAATTCACATTTATGCCACAGCAATGTAGTAAAATAAAAGACTATCGCAAAAATATTTTTTTTTGTATTCCGGCGTAGATTTGGAAAATTTCATTTTTGTCATTCTTTCCTATCTGCTCGTTTTCGAGATATTTGACTTTGAAAAAAATGGATATTTTCGGTTTTAACGAATATGTAGCAATGCTGTAGACTTTCTTGAAAAAGTAAACCACGCATTTGGGCACACTGTATGTCATGGGTTTTGGAGAAATCAAAATTGATATTAATAAAAATAACCTAATAAGGTAATAAGTGTCAGAAAAATTCTTATAAAATTGCATGTTTGTTACAAATTAAATGGTCATTAAATTTAGTAAATTAGACCGAAATACACAAAAACCCGAAAGTGTAAAAAAGGTATTGAATCAATTAAAAAGAAATTAAGAATTTCTTGTGAACACACAGCTTAATAGGAGTCTATAGTGAGAAAGATTTTTAATAAAAATACTAGATTTAATTAACGTTGCTTACTCTAATATAAAAACGGAATAAAACCACTTCATTATAAACCCATCGTATAAAGTTATATAAAAACTGCAAAATTGCTTAATAAAGCTAGAAACTATGAGTTTATTAAAATTTAATAAATCTGTATCTGAGAGTAAATTGAAATTACATACAGTACGTCCCCGGATTGAGTTTACAAGAGGAAAAACTTTTTTAATATTGGTTTCAGGGCAAAATGTTATTCTGGATAAAATTTTCTGCTTCTTTCAAAACCTCCAATAATGGTAATATAATGTTACCAACAATAATGAAAAAAATCTAAAAAAAGCATAATGAAAAATTTTCCGGTGTTTATGTATCACTTATGGGTATACAAAAGCTGGTAAAAGAGTTTTTAAGAACTGGCTCAGTAAATAATTTGAAGAAAATAAAGATGGTACACAATGAAGAAGATGCTACTACTCTGTTAGAAAATCTTATCAAGAATGACATTTTGTCATGAAACTAATAATAAAAAAGGTTTTTCTCTTGTAAACTCAATCCGGGGACATACTGTATATAAGATAGTCGATTCCTATTCTTAAAAAGACTGAAAAACATAAGAAGCTAAAGAATTATTAGCTGCTTATTTCTTCACGAGATACATCTAATCAAATTTACTGAAAAAACTAGCAGCTGGAAATTTAGATTAATTAAATCTTAATATGTAGGGAAATTAATGAACATTCTGATTGTGTACACTTTATATACAAACTAATTATTATAATTAAAACTACATAGGTTACATAAAAAAGTGCTTAAGCCACATGCATGTTTTTAATTAATCTCACAATTTAATATTTTCTCCTTAAAAGTGCAAACTTCTATTAACGTAAATAGTAAAAACAAACTTAACTAATCGAAATTAAGTAAATCAAGTTCTTATAAAATGCATTATTTTAGGATTATTTCTACATTCCACAGTTAAGTAAATTACAGTCACTATCATTTCGTACACAAAAAGGAAGATACATGTAACACTGAAGACTGTTGTAAAACTAGAAATTTTAATTATAAGTGGACAAGTCCTTATTTGTATGAAACATTATAAAAAGCAAAATAAAAATGTTTGGTTATTAATAATTTGAATTAATTTTTTAGAAAAGGTCATCAACTTTGGGAATGTCTGAATTCAGTATTTGGGGATTAAAACAAAAGCAACACACTACTAACCATAATGTTTCTTGATATCAAAATCCAACATTACTTTTGATGTACCACAGCATCCTAATATATCCTCATATACTGCAGAAGACTAACGAATGTCCTTTCAGACTTATAAACAAATTTACTATGGAATGGAATCGAAATTTCATTTTGATCGATTTTTATAATCGGTGAATCAATTTATTACATTATTACCACTGCAACTTAAGACCCTGTACTTCTTCCTCTTAGAAATATTTTTGGGATTTTAACTGTAATTTTAGTTATCTCAACCGTTCTTCTTTTAAGAAGTTGTTTGATCTATCTCGCTAAAGAAGAGATTTTTGAGAAAAATGGTTCTGAAGTTACAACATATCATTAGCCAAACAAATGTTTCAAAATGAATTTATGCCTAGCTAATGAACATCGAATTAAAATACGAGGCATTTATTTTTTGAACATCTTTATTATAAAATCTTGTACCTGGGTTCCTTAAAAACGTTTTTTTCGCAAACCAGATTGTGTATCGAGATGGACCGTTATGAAATGTAAGTAAACAATTAGCCAGAAGTTTAAAGATGTTTCTGAGAAAAAGAAACTCAGAGTGTTAATCTGCAAGGTACAAAGTCATCAACGCTTCCACATATGTGCAATTAAAATACTCCTTTCTATCGATTGTATCAATATGCCGAAAATTGTTAAAATTGGACCAACCATTTATGATCTGTAACAAAAAATTAAATTCTTGTGCAATATCAAGAAGATCATATCTTCGTAAAAAGGGAGGTCATCATAGGTCCATATACACTTTTTGATTTTGTCTACGATGTTTTTTCTTGTTTCAAATCAAAAAGGAAAAAAATTAGTTACTTTGACACTCTTTCGAATTTATGCTCAGAAGTTTAGTGCAGTGTTAGTTGTGGGAATTGGAAGATAATAGTATGTGTTGTTTGAACCTCAATCACAATCACGTCCTGTCCAAGATGTATGCTGTGTGTGCATAATTATTTATTAATATAATATGGCGTGAAATTATAATTTAGAATGAAATTCAAAATAAATTGATAGTAATGTTTTGCATGTTCTATTAGTTTAATAACATAAATATAAATCTTCCACGCAACTAAAAAATAAGAGAATAAAATAAATTAACAAAAGTAATTCTCATATAAGGTAATACAAGTCTGCATTGAATGCTAAAAATGTAAATAAAATTAATTAATAAATAATAGGAATATTACAATAAGGTAGGGCAGTATTAATTCCATAAATTGATTTCATTCATATTGAAAGATGTTGAAAGGCAACTTTCACAATAAAAAATTAAACTGAAAACGCGAAGCTTTAAACTTCAGCAACCAAACAAAACAGGATTTCTTTATAAATACTATGTAATTTAATAAATGCATACTACCATTCAACTACCGTTGAAATTGACTAATAAAGTTTCGCAAATAAAAACCAGACACTTGCTCCTAAAAATTACTCAACGAACTTATGTTTCAAAATCATGTACAACTAATTGAATTACTATAGAGTGGTCAGTATGGCGCCTTTATTACTAAAATTCTCTAGTTGTGACTATTTATTCCATTTTAATATTTTGTTACTCATAGGAAGATTTTACGTCCTGTCCTCGTGGGATGATTCATTCTTATTTGACGCATATAACCGAAACTAACAGTACTTGTGTGGTTGCTTACATGCAAATACGTTAATTAATGCAATTTTGAGGTTTTGTTCCAGAAGTGGTACCATCTATTTTTGTTTTGTACTAATTTGTGAATGAAATTAAAAAACATGTCAACCTTTGTCCAGAAAGATACTGTTTTAATGAGTGCAAAAGTATTGCAGCAGTTCGTTAATTTTTATTGTGACTAATATCATGACTTTTCCAAGAAACTGAAAGTGCAGTTAGTAATTACAATAATTATTTTAAATTAGCTTTTGTCGTCTTGGTAAGTGAGAAAGAAAACCATAAAAAATAGAGGTTTGTTAATTATCCTTTTTTTTTTGTGGGTTAAATTAAATTTCTTACTAATAAATAAAAGTAAGCTTAAAAATTAACTGTATAAGTGTATGTTTATTCAAGTAGTGATTGCTTGAAGAAAGGGATATTTATTATACGGTTAATGCCAATTTTTATGGACGTATACTGTCACGGTTTTGGGTTGGTTTTATGATTTTTGTAATAAATCTAAAGGACAAAAAGAAATAAACAGAAATTGGTTTTGTAACTGAAATTGTTTTGTTTTGACATATTATCGTAAATTTTTATTATGCCACGCCAAAAATAGGGAATGGCTCGTAAAATGATTGACTGGAATGTTTTTCTTTTCGAGATTTTTGCTTTTGTAATTCAACATTCCGTATTTTCCAGAGGCTATGAAAATTGATTTAAACTATATTTTACAACAGATTGTATTATCCCTATATATAAAAAGCAGTCCTCTAATAAGCGAAATCAATAAAGTATTGATTAGGCCTGACATTATTAATAGCATCAAGTACTTAATATTTAAAAAGGTATAAGATTCAAACGGATTCTGTCATCAAGGTAATACCTATTTACTCTCTTTTTATGCGCTCAGAAGCCTTTCGCTACTTCCACACCCATACATAATTATTACGTTTATTAGCGATAGCAAATGAATTTATTTTGATGGATTTTCTTCTGAAGTCCTACCTTATTCGTTTACTATTCACACTTTTCTAAAAAGAATCTAAAGTGTTATTAATATCACATTAATATTGGTATTGTTTAGCAACAATAAATCGCTTAAAGTTAGATTAATACTGAAAATAAGTAACCCTGTATGGTTTTTTTTATCTTCTGCTTATCCAATTATATTCGAAATTTTTTTTAAATCATTTTGCGTTCGGCTTGTCAAAATTTCTATTGTTCTTTCTGTATGAGTCCTCAGCACCATATTATCCGATAGGCTGGCCATAAGCGCCAATCATAACGTTATTTCACACGCCAAATTGTTATCAATCTAGGCAATCAATTATATCAATTCGGCACGTATAGTCTTTTAGAAACCAACGAAACCAATTTTACTAAACAAGGTGCTGATATTGTTATTAGTCAAAAATCGACAAACTGCAATTGTCTTTAGTACAAGGAGAAGAAACAAAAAGAGTTTTGCTTCTGTTATTATCCAATCAAGCCCAGGGCCGGCAGAATCCCATGGGGGGATATTAGGAGCTCCAGCCTCTTCATTGGTGTCACTTTATACCATTGTAAGTTAATTCTTGCCCTTAAGCAATAGCCTATAATCACAAGAGGTGATTTTCTCAAGCCCCCTCTACCATTTGACAGTCACTACCGCTGAGTTTCTCCCGCGCTAACTCTAAAGGGGAGCCAGATTTAGTGAAATAAAACGTAACAAATAATATGTTGACGATTAATTGCAATGACTAGAGACTAAAGAGGAGCGCGATTAGATAACAGAGTTTTAATTCATTTTTATTTATGAAGCTTGCCTCACCTCTCAATCTTCCTCGCGCAGGCTCTGGAAAAGCCTATCAAATGTGTCAGGTATTAGGAAAAAATATATAAGTACTTGTTTTGCATATATAGTTATCCGCAAAAGCAATGTCTTGCTTGATATCAATTAATAGAAGATCGTTAATTTGGCTTTTAACTTTTTTATTAGAAATTTCTGTTTACCTACTAATTATTCTTATACTAATGCAAGACTTTGCGCTCTACATAATAGAATTCTTTTAATCTCTATTTATTTGTCTGTAATTGGGACATTACTTTTGTGGATAGCTGTACATATGTATTTCTCAGTGGCGAAGCGTTAATATAAACGTTGTAATCGGCGATTACAGTTGAGAAAGGAAGAAATGCTTTTTTTTAACTTATTAAGGAAAAGTAATATTTTAATTTTAATGTTATG
>VTPC01090147.1:250815-277295 GCA_011009095.1 Ignelater luminosus
GTTATTCCTCGAAAAGGTATTTCTCAGAATTCTTCTAAAAAGTAATTTATGTTTGAAGTTTGGATGTTTAAACTGTAATTATATTTTAAGAATGCTAACTGTAGTCAACCAAAAGAGAAATATTGTATACTCAAGGGACAGATTCACACGATCACTAATGTAAGATTAATTTCTTATTCGATTAAACACTTATTACAAGATTTGTTAAAATAACTTTTTCATCTGATTGTATGCAATGAGAATAAGCGGAAATCCAATTTGTTAACAGGTACCGAGTAGATGAGAGGTTGGCATGCTTGGAAAACACACCATGTCATTGCTGGTAGGACAGTCCTAATCATTGGTGTGATTGTTGCCAGATAAAGCGTCTTTTATACAGCAAAAGTATCAGAAAAGATTGCAATACCTTTATACTTTGGGTAGGTTTTTATAACTGTTTACTGTAAGTACAGAGAAATTAATTTAAAGTGAGTATTTTCTTCTTATCTAAATGAAAACATCTAGTAAAAACCAAAAAGGACAACATCGATGTTTAATTATAGATTCAATTGTCAACTAAAACATAATTCTTTCATTAAAATTCTGTTCTGAGCAAAATTGTTCGAAAAGTATTTCGTTGGATTGCATTTGGATAGGAATCTTTTGCTCAAATTATAACCATAGAAATCCAATGTTCATTCGATATAAAAATCTTACTTACTTCCTTACCCATGACTGCAAAGTATACTTGAATTGGCTTCTTGAAAGTAATTATTAATTATCACGAATGATAAGTAGTAGTCATGTTCTGTAATAAAAAGTGACTGACTTTTAAAACAACTTCTGATTTAGTTGATCTTCATTTGGGATTGAAACACTGATCGCATCATTTAGTAGATAAAACAGAAGGAAAAGAATTTCTGCTCTGCTTTCATTTGATAATTTCCGGGGCAAAACTGCAATATAAATGTTACAAACGCTAAGTAATCGGCACAAACGCTTGCAATATGATAGGATAAAAAAAATCAAAAATTATGCGAGACGAAAACACTGGTCATTGATAGAACTTGCTCATTTGGAACGGAAATTACTGTTCCTTGCAACTTTAAGACAAGACCAACACAATTTCAGTTGTCTTGTTACAGTTATCAAACCTTGCTTTCGGTTTTGGTCTTGAACCAAAACTAAGATCTGGACTAAGAAAAATTTTGATTTTGATACCAACGGTCTTGGTCTTGACCCTAATCTAAAAATTATAAAGAAAGTATGAAATAGACTTATTTTCTTGGACACTTTTTGTTGTTCAATCCATTATCGACTTTTTACTGCAGGTCCTAAATTCTAATTTCTTTTAATGCAAAAATATCGAATATCAAACTTTCAAACAGTGTCGATAATATGTGGAGAGGCTTTTAGTAATATAAGTAATACTATGTTATTGTAACAATCAAAGCTAAGATTTTTGGTAAGCCTTGATATAAAGGCTTTGGTTTTGCTAGAAAAAACGATTTCTTGATTTTAGTGACTATACCAAAACGAGACCAAGACTGATCTCGAGTCTCAAGTCAAACTTGCTTGAAGAGGACTATACAAAACGAAAAGCTGTTGCAGTAGAACTTCAAACTACCTAGTATATATATATATATATAGAGTATCAAAACGGTTCTGACTAATAGGAAATTATGACGAGAGATTTGGAGGAGACTATACCACGCGAAGACCGTTATTTACCGTTACACTTGTGTGCAAAACAGTAGTGGGGACCAAGTAGGCTGAAATCCAAAATCCCAACCATTTATCAGGTCAGAAAATACGTAATTCAATGCCATGTGATCGTATAGAGGTCGAAATATCCATAATAATTACAGTTATTAAAATTGTACAAAATCAAGACAAGAAACCAGTTTATGATGGCTCAAAAACAAATACTGCCCTGGAAAAAATCATGTCATCTTATTTTAGAACCATGGCTTGTATGCGATATTATACATTATACACTGACATACAAAAGATCCTTAGACAAAGACAAAATGGATAAATACAGCTTAGAATAAGATTTTATTTTTAGTAGCACTAATACGTGCTATTGGAAGCTTCCAAGCAAGCTTATTCAAGAGATAGCAGCTAACACTTGTGCGTTTCAAAGTCTTCAGACACAGACACTACAACATTAAAGTAATAGCAAAGCTGATATATAATCTACAGCTTCTACTTGTCACTATAAGCTAGACCTGTACAAAGTTAAACAAGGTTAGGTATGCCTTCCTAACATTTTTAGAATCAATTGAGAATGCGCAAGAATGATATCTTTTCACTTTCAGTAGTTTCAAGATTGTTTTCAGAATTTTAGACCTTCTTGAACGAAACCTCTCTTGTTGACTCGAAATGGAGCAAAATAATATGAGACTGGAAACCTGGAATTAAATAAATTGGAATTGATTAGATTAAATAAATAAAAATTAATTTATATACGAGTAATTCAGACTTACCTCTAGATTATCCTGTATGATTCTGTAGTTTTCTCATATCTAGAGATAGCCCTCGCTATGGCAAATCGTTTGGATTTAAAGAGATTTTTCTATGACACCAATTTATGTCAACAGATCTAATGGAAATGGTATTCTAACTGGTTTTGTTGTTGTAAAAAGGAAAACTAAGGAACCAAAACTGATATTGAAGTTTAGAATCACAATCATCTTCATAGGTACTCAGTACTGCAATAATGCCTCATTGAGAGTAAAAAAGCTTATAATGTATTTAGAAGTCATTCTTGCTTTACACTAAAGCACGCTAATGCCTTGACATTATTTACTATATGAGTACTTCAATTAAAATCTCAAAGATAACACCAGTAGTGATTACACGGGAAAATGAGCACGTTCCTAGAATTCAAATTCGCTACCATCAAAATTATTGGACAGATAAGTTAGGTATATAATCATTATCTCAATTGTAGAGATTGTTGATGGTGTATAGCTCAAGCTCAAGTTATTGTGATACTGATAATAATGGCCGTAACATTAATTATACATTCCTGTCGTCGTAGAGGCAACCAAGGAACATCACGAATTTGATGAACGATTAAGAATTAATTCGTTATATAAAATCTCAAGAAATTTATTGAATATGGATGAAATCAAGAAAGTCAATAACAGGCAAGATCGACACAAGACTTTGATGTGAATAACAAAGGGAAAAGATTGAATAGGCCTCTCAACCAAGTTCACTTAAGAATGGCAAAGAACGACAAAACAAAGCAATGGCAAATATCGCCTTTTAGAGAGCCAGAAAAGATTGTAGAATATCAAATTTGCTAATGAAAAGTGGGCCAAAGAAACGAAATGCAAGAAAGGCACAGAGAAATAATTTACTAACCAGCAAAAACAGTTGCTAAAATGCAAATCAAAACCATCATAGTGACTTAAATCACCAAATAACTAATGGTAACTTAAGTATTCGTTATGGGTGATAATTTATGAAATCTAACGTCGACCAGCTTGAAATACCTTTGTACTTTTTAGTTCTTTTTTTTAGAAAAGACTACAGGTAATAAAATGGATAAACCAAAAGCATAATATACGAGGGTCGTTTGAAAAGTCCGTGCAAAGTCAGAGAGATGGCACTACTGGCGCATATCGAAGTTATGTTTAGTTAGTAGCATCTCTTGGAAGAACACACACTAAGTTTCAGCCAGATCGGTCTATTTCTTTGTGTTTGGCATTCGTTTGAATCGAGGAAGTCGAGTGATTTTCAAAAAATGGACGAAAAAGAATTTAGTGTGTTGATTAAACATTACTTTATGAAAGGAAAAACGCCTCAGGAGACTAAAGAGAAGCTTGGTAAACATTATGGTGACTCTGCACCTTCGATTAGAACAGTTTATAAGTGGTTTCAAAATTTTCGGAGTAGCCATATGGGCACAAGTGACGCTGAACGTTCTGGACGCCCTGTTGAGGTTACTACTCCAGAAATCATTGATAAAATCCATGATATGGTGATGGATGACAGAAGAGTGAAGGTGCGTGAGATTGCTAGTGCTGTAGGCATCTCAAATGAACGGGTAGATAATATTTTGCATCAACATTTGGACATGACAAAGCTATCCGCAAGATGGATGCCGCGATTGCTCACGCTTGACCAAAAACGAAATCGTGTGAAGTGTTGCAAGGACGGTTTGCAGCTGTTGCAGAAGAATCGGCAGGACTTTAAACGTCGTTTCGTCACTGTGGATGAAACATGGATACATCACTACACTCCTGAGACCAAAGAACAATCTAAACAATTGCTATTTCTCAGACTTGGACAAATCCTATTATTCAGAAGGGATCAACAAACTAGAGCAGCATTGGACGAAGTGTATAAGCCTAAAAGGAGACTATGTTGAAAAATAAAAAAGGTTTACCCCAAACAATTAAGTAGTTTTTATTTTTGCACGGACTTTTCAAACGACCCTCGTATTTAATTTCTTGGGTACTTTTATTATTACGTACGTTTACTATTATTGCTCTTTTATTCTAAGATTATGTCAAAGTAATTATACGTATATTGTTCAACATACTTATTCTCATAGTCTTACTATAATTAGCACATGGCAAACTATGAAGACGGTTTGAAGAAAAATAAATATTCCTTTCTGAAGAATGTTTTAGTGGGAAAATCCAAAAAATCGTCTGTATCGAAAAGAGTATTTACAATTTGTTAAAAACATTAAAAAAAACTTGTGTTGGCGGATAGATGTTTAATATGATACCATTACACTATAACATAAATTTACAAAGAGATTTTCTAGATTTAACAACCTAACACAATCTTACATAATAGAGCGTTATTTTTCACGCAAGTGTGATCACGGAATTATAGGTACTTTTTCGAGCATTTGCGAAAAAATATTTGAGAATTATATAATAAAATAAATACCAACGTACACATTGTAATTGCATAAACATGTTTATCATAAAGTTCTATGCATTGTTAATCACAGACATAATTTATTTACGGTGATGCTCGTAAACATACATAATACTCTTTTCTTATCATTGGCGTAAATTATTGTCTCTGTAAAATAATAAGTTTATTTGTGCTCTTATCACCGTCTCCCAAGTGCATTGTTTTTCGGGTTATTTCAAATATCTTGATTAGCTAACTCCATGTGGTAAACAATGTTAATAATTTTTAAATTTAGTTGACAATTACAAGTGTTGAATTATAATACTACATACACATCACACATACATTAACCATATGTTCTCACATCTAACATTACTAACACACATGAGCATATGACCAACTGTGTGTGCTTAGTTTTTTGTATGGACAAAAATCCAAACAAGTTCAAAATGACGTCATCTTGTTAACACATACAAGTACAAAGTGAAATAAAAATCCTTAAATTAGTAGCCCGAACCATTTTAAGAAAAATACCTAGAGAGAATTATTTTATAGAAAATGGTCATGGTGAATCCCGTAATTTTTTTATGCAGATTCCTCTTTTTCGACGCTTCTTGGTTCCGGGTCCACCGATGGCAACCTTCAAACTTAAAATAGTTAATCACTTCCTATAAACGCGTTGAACGGCGTCATGTTGAAGTTGGCCTTGGAGAGTCGACAATAAAACTATCGCAGTATACCATGCCACTACCTGTAGCTATAAAGTAGGGCCACGTGACGTGACGGCCATTTTACTACAATAAATTACTACTAATATTTCATATTTTCTTTTTTCCGCGTATTGAGAATGACATGTTATTATTTATTCGCGTATGAAGAGAGATCGACCTATACCATTTAATAAGAAACATTTACATCCTATAAATGTGACATTTGCATGCATAATTGGAAATGTTTTGTAAACTGTTGCTGACCATCACATTCCCTAAACGAAGATCCCGTGAATCTAATGAAAGAGTACAAAAACCGTTACTAATGATCGACTCACCCCCAATGTGCAGGTTATTTATCTAAAGAGAAAATAAATAAAGGGGAAGTTTTGGGATGGACAACAAAAATTCGTTAAAGGTATTTATTGTTTAATTTATAATGAGAGATGTAAACAGGTAACAATTGAGATTTAAAATGTTACACTTATAAAATATAACCTACCTAAAGAAACATTAAATTGGTCATTAACTTTAAGTAGAATATAAAAGATTATCTATACAGGTCTTTTAACTGTTTTAATACGATCGATGATCATAAAAACTAGAATTCTGTAGAATCTGGTTACATCACAGAAATGTTTCATCAGATATTGCTAGATTTTTACGATCCTCCTTGAAAATATATAATTGCGGTTTACACTTGTAGTTTTAGGTGTTTTATATTCCGTTCTATAAATATTGTAAAGAATTTGAAAACTAGTAATTTTAAAAAAATTGGAAAATAATTGCAGACATACCGTATAAGGCAAAACGAGATTTTCTGAGTATAATATCTTAGTATACAATGTTGCTACCTGGATTTAGCTCTTCGATTATGAATTTGAATAGATGTTATGTATAAGCAGACTAATAACAAAATAACACCAACCCACAAATCATATTTTCGTAATAAAATTGATTGTCTTATTTCATGGGTATTCTTTCCATTCTTTTGAATAATCGTCTGTCATTTATTTATAAATAAATAGTTAATTAAAATACAAACAAATAAATTCTAGTATTAATATCATATTACTTATAAGGTATCGCACATATCAAGAATGGTAACATTTTACATCCCAGGTGAGTTTGTCATAGTAATAAAGAAACAATAGAAATAAATAATTAAAGAATATAATCAGAAAACAAATCAAACCAATCGGTTACATTTATGACTAATACCATACTTTCTTCGAAAATTAAAAAGGGACGTCTTTAGGAGCTGAATTCTGCAATATCTATATGATTGTGATAAGGTAAATATAGAAAGCATCATGACGGTTTATTAAGACAATTTATCGGAGAAAGTTCTTCTCAAGATTCCATAGATAAACGAGGCGTTCAAATTCCAGCAAGACATGTTGAAAAAGACGATGACAAAATCTTTGAAGAACATCTTCTTCCAACCCAGAACGAACAGTTTCTATTAATAACTCTATCTATGCATTCCAAAACAAAATGGTTTGAAGAATAGATGCAGCTTTTCAGTAAAATTCCAAACTTTACAAAACACGTTTCTAATTTTTCACCTCAGTTTTCCCAATTTGTCGCTTTTATTATATTTCATGTAAATCTATTTTACTGAGTATAATTTAAAACCATTCTTTCCTTATTAGGAAATGTATCGTAACCAATATAGACCATTTAAAGTAACACTTTGGAATTGATATTAATTCTTACTCCACCTTCAGACGTTGTAATAAAGCTTTGGTTCCTTGTTTTCATTCTACGAAAACTCCTATGACTGAAAAGTACGTCTTTAGTAAGGAGTAGTTTCAATTTGATAGAATGGTAGATATTTTAGAGAGCGACTGTTTGTTGTTGTTGAATTAATTTTGTAACTATGCTAGATAGACCTGCTTACAAACTGATCAATAATTCAAAAAGAAGAGATTCAGAACTACCACTACTGTGCTAGAGTGAAACCATGTACTTGCAACAAGCACACAAAAGCAGAAACTCTCTTATTAAATCCTTCTCCTGATTTTTATGAGAATTTCTTCAAACATATATTGTTTAAGGATATGGAGGAAAATGATTTAAAAAAACTTCATCGTCTATTGCCCTTCATGGCAATTTGTAGGAACTCATTATTGTTCGTAAAGAAGAGAGATCTGTAGCTCCAAAGCTGTTAATAAACGTTATTTGGGAAAAACCTCTATTAGGCTTATTGTGTTACTTGCTGTATTAAAACTCATCCCTGAACGCATTTTGAAGTTCTCTGACAGTGAACAAAGGTCTACACATATCTAAGAAGCTTTGCAAAACAATAAAAGGAACAGCAAACCCGAACTCGCAACGGATAAAACAAATTTGTAAGAAAAGCACCGATCTAAACAAAACAAGCGTGTTGGTCGCGGCATTTAAAGACATAGAAAGAAAAACAGTAGTGGTGGAATACAATTAGAAGATCGATTTAACCAAGACAAAACAAAACCAAAACTAGCAAGAAATCGGCTACTGCCATAAATCATTGTATAGATAATGAAGAAATTCTTGGAATAGAAAGCTAAAAACAAAAGTTTTTGGATGCCTTGCATTTCGCCTTGTCTTTATTTTTTCTTGCTCGCTAGAGTCATGAAGACTTCGCTTTGAAAGTGCTTTGTGCTCCTACTTAGAGCAGCTTCACACGACTCATTTTAAGAAACACTTCCACATAAAGAAAATTCTACCACGGCCACCTCCGTTGGCCAACAATCAAACTCGACACAAACCCAAAAAGATAATGAACGACCTAAATTATTGAAAGGAGCGCATTATGGTTGCGTCGATTACCATAAGAGACGCAGTGGAAAATAAAATCAAATCAAAGCAGACTCTAGTTACAAACCGGAAGAACAAAGAGAAATCAGAATAGAAAAATAATCACTTTGTATATGTGTTATCATTACGTTACAATCAATTATAGTTAGGTATTCTTTTTCTATTATTATTCTTCTTTTCTTTACTTCCTGATGGATGCGTCGGAGGAAAGAAATTTAAAATTAATCTACAGATTTTTATTGTTTTTATGACTTTCTGTTTCGTTACATCTTTTCGTCTTCATTCTCTTATGTTAATGTAGTTTGTTAATCGATGAGTAATGTTGTTTAACCATAGAAAAGTTAATAGAGATGTTAAAGCTCATATAAGATAGAATTAGGAATGCCATAGGGCACGCTCTGAGCATATTATCACATTGTTAACTTGTCATATCCTTTTGATAGATAGATTGTACTGATATTGTAGAGGAGGCGAATGTCGTCAGTATGGTCTAGGTTTCAAAAAATTATTGGACATAGTTTTTCTATTCTTGTTGTTTGTGAAACCATATCGACTGTGTGGATTGTATCACTAACAGTGGCATCTGCTATAGAAAAGGAGAATTTTAATCATAGTCAAGTGGTTTTGTACCTGGTATTATATTTCAAATTTAGCTTTACATAAGTCAAACAACCATAAGGATAACGATATTACTCATAGGACATACGCCAAACAAAAGCAAAAGCAGAAAAATCTCAAAACTAAAAAAGCGTATTTTTTAAAGATTTTATACTATTAATAGTCTTTGGAGGAAGTACCTAAGCAAGGCAAAGAGTCCATTAATAATAATAATTATAGTGACTGGAAGATTAATAGCAACTTTTGGCCATGTGTGTGTAAAGTTTGTTTACCAACAACACAAAGGCAAAGTGCAAAGCTGTTTTACGTTTTGATAATCTTTGTGTACTACATCTGGTATCGTATTTATTATTTCTTTTGAAATTCTCTCTATGATATTATTTTCCCGTTTATTTCTCTTCCAATTTTTCCCTTTTGTTTCTGTCATATTTGGTTCTTCCTTTTTGTCAGATGATCTGCTTGATTTTCATTATTACGAAGATCAAGACTTTTCGCTAGCTTTGGTACCAAGAGTTTTGATCTTGATCTCTTCATTATTATTGTCTTATATATATCTTGTACAGTTGTGTCCATAGTAAATACATCTTGTTGATTTTTTCTTCGTTAGACAAAAATGATTACAAACTTACCTAATGTTTTTATTGCTAAATTCTCTGAAAGTAAAATCATTTTATAGCTAGGGAATTCGAGTGCTTATCACTGAATGCACTATAGAAAGATTTGAAAATCGGGGACTAATTATTCTTAAATATTATTATCGTAATTGTTCGTTTGTACAATATAAAGTAAACAAACACTTCTTTTGTTATTTAACATTCCTGCTAATACTCGTTGTCATTAGTCTTTAATTGCTGATATATTCGATGATACTAAAAGCGAAATAATCCGACACCTGCAACAAAAAAATATGATTGCCTAAAACTGACTTAGCATTAACTGCAACAACACTTCAAATGGGATTTCATAGCTAAGAGGATTACAAACACTAATTTGTTGACCAATTCCGTGGCAGGTAAAAAATTCGACTAGAAAGTTTTTTAGAATTTTTTCTGCTCTAACCCATGTGCGTCCTTTAGATTAAATAAATAAATGTTTTCTTTTGTAGTTTAATTTAATTTGTACCCACATAAACACACAAAATTTTCTAAATCTTGTAAGAACATGCAACTCTGATATTAATATTAGAATCACTACAACTGCAGTAATCAAACATTTCTTAATTATACACCACCAACAGTTAATTTGTATGACACGCAGGACAAACCAGTTGTGGGAGATCGTTCTAATTCAAAACGGAAATGGGGAATATAATAATTAGAAATAAGGGGAAAAAGCAAAAAGAGAATTTATTTAATGGCGTAATCATTACATGGACTGCAAAAAGCAGTAGCTGCTGAAATTTTATTTATTTTTTGCAGGTAGTTGTTGTTTCTGTCATAAATCTAAAGGCGTTATCAAACAGAACACACGAAAGGTCGTTCCAACATGCACAGAAATATACATAAATCCGTATTTAACGTGTAAAACAACCTAATCTAAACATGTGAGTGAGTAAATATAATTATTATTGTGAACATTCATCGTTGACACATTTCATACGATACTATGGAATATAAAAATAGTATTTAAGGAAAATTTCAAACCCTTTTAAATGTCTGCATTTTAATAATGAACTGTTTGTTGTTATGCACTATGCAAATTGGTTATTTTCTCTAACGCGCTAACTTTCTCGATACTCCCACATCTCTCGATCTTTGCTGATTTAATAGTAATTCGTTTTAACCTTGCGATTAGAAACCTGTATTAAATTGTATCCAAATTACTTTCATGTGAAATGCTATTATAATTTGTGGGAAAGCACATTAATATACTTGCTTGTTTTCGTTTAGTTGTTTTCGTGGACTGAAGAAACTTTTTTATCGTTGTGGTTTTACATATGATGTAGGAAAACATAAAAAATTGAAAAATGTAACAAATAAACCAATCACCTGACGTGAGTTCAACTGCCTTTTTGTTTACTGTGGTTATAAAGATCATATTACAGTATTATGTTTCTTTTTTGTAAAATATTACAGGTCATGGTTTGCCAGAATGATCTGTAATAAATATAAAGAAAATCTTTATGTTTAAATGTCAAGTGTGTGAATCTTTTGCAGAAACAGGCGAATCCATATAAGCAGCATAGTACATGAGTTTAGAAATAAAAATGAAAAATTGGAAACACACGAAACATTTTTTGCCTTAGCTCGATAAAAATAGATGAATTTATCTAATAATTTATAGAACAAGTTCTTTGGAATTAAATATCAATCAAAATGTGTATACATATTATGTATGTGATTAGGATGATCTTTTATTTGAAAACTCAACAAAGAATAGCCTATTAGCTTATCAATGTGCATCATATTACTTAACAGTTTCTCTCTATAGATATATGCACATTACTTAATTGCCATGCCTTGATAAGGTTATAGCTGGATCTATTTCTGTGAACTCGAATCGGAAATTTTGAGTGCCCATAGATATTTGCGTTACAGATAACTTTGTTACGTCTCTTGTAATAATGCCTAAATGAAAATAAGCTTTTTGTCAAAAATCTCATTATTCTGAGCATCTCCTTCATATACTATTATTTATTAATCTTGTCACAAAACTTCTATATCCTTCGCTATAGTTACTACATTTGATAATAGTTCCTTGAAACAACCAACATGGTAATACTACCGAATTCTCAAAAAAATACATTTGGGATTTCAAAAATTCTGTTTTGAAACTTAATCATCATGTTGCGTTATCAACCAAGACAGTTTGCTTCCTTTATCTCTTGCAAATTAAAAGACTATCATCTTCCTATCTACCAATAGATTTAGCAGGACGCTATTCATACTTAAATGTTAATCTACTCTTCGAAATTACAAATAACACAACATTTTGGCGCAATATTATCTACACACACCAGCAGAATTATATGAATTTTTCGTTATAGAAAGTAGCCATACAGATTAGCACGGAAACCTTTTCTGTAAAACCTTTAATTGGAGTAGAAAAGTACTCTTGGATGCAGATTTGATTTGGACAGCAGATTTCTGCTTAAAAGTGGTCAATTTGAAATGATATTAACTGACTTCTACTTTGAAAAGAACTTCAGACAAAGCAACAAGGCCTCAAACTTCATCAAATATATTATGCTTTCTGAAGTCCAAAAAAGAAGAAGGAAACTTGCACTCATTTCAAAAAAGTTACTCTACCTTTTTCTAAATGAGAAAAAATTGAAAAACGCCAATAACTTAACTTTGATTAATCTTCCTTGCAGGTTGTCGACTTCATGTTATCATATATCTCGTCAGAAGATGGTTGGTTGTTCCAAAATTCCATTTTTTCATCAAATTTAAGAAAGTAATGGTGAATCAGATTATGTTGGACCACAACATCCAGCAATTTTCCACTCATAGTTATATTGAATATTCCGCTAGTGCAAGCTGCAATGTTTAGTCATAGGCTTAATAGAATCTATACTTGATACTTACTCCTATTAGTTGTATTGCAAACAAAATTTGAACTGACGTAAATGCTATGAACTAATTAATTCGCTTTTGCTACTTAAATATTTTTAAATCTTGAATGTCCCTGGTAGAAAATCAAAGTTCAGTTTGCAAAGAAATCAGATACTGTAACAACGTATGTGTACTTCATTTAAACGTAAGATGAGCCTTGAAGATAACATTAATGACAATCAATAATTGCAATACCACTCATTATGTTAAACAACAAACAAGTTTTTAAATATTAGTGTCTACTAACTAGTAGAGCATTTTAGGTGTTATTTGCGAAATAATTTAGTTGCACACTTCACTACGTGCATGATAGTATGTAGGTATAACCTTATTTATAAAAAAAATTCCATATTACCTGCAAACTGCATACAGAAAACTTGATTTATGTTATTTTAAAACAAGCAGTACTAATTAAGGTGGTCGATAATTAATAATTTTACTGTGAAACCTAATGTATGTTTTTAATATTTCCGTATTTGTTTCTACGTGATTTCTGTCAGAATATTTTAAATTACAATTCCTTTAAACAAACTCGTATTTGATATGACAATAATTATTTATTACAGAAGCTCAATAACTTTTAATAACATTCTAAAGTGTAAATTATGGAAAATTTACTTTGTGTTACTACAATCCATTCACACAAGTTTTAATCGCCCGGAGATTTTTGAAGGAATAGTGGAAACATTTATTCTTCTTAATAATCGGCAGAAAAACAAAATAACTAATATAATATTGTGGGAAATGGCTATTTCCAGAGGCATAAGTCACGTAGGTATATAAGTGTGGAAACTTCGAAGGGCGGATCTAAAAGGGGTGGTCCGTAGGACGAACATCAGCATTTCATAGTTAGCGAATTCCTAATTATTATGAGTTCCCATTTCTAACGACCCTTGCATTTTTATTAGAGTATTTTGTATTATGTTGTGCATTTTTGATAAAATGACTTAAATGTAGTTATATAAAAATTAAAAATACATAATTTTAAGAAAGGCGTATTCTGATGTGCTTGGTTACTAACTCTAGTTTTAAAAATTCAAACACGCCATTGCCACATTTTAAGAACTTCTAATTTTGACTAATTAAATCTGGTTTTAACGGATATCGAGTTTTTACGGTAACATTCTGATACACCAACGTAATGTCAAATTTCATATTTCATTCCTAATTCATAAACTGCTGGAGTTCTTGCAGTCATTGTTCTTTTTCCTAATTGGAATCTTTTTCTAGCATTCTTATATAATTTCAGATTCCACCATGTTTCCAATGAGGTATTATACTTTTAGATCCAAATAGTAAAAGCAATTTAATATTTTGCTATTTTTATGTAACATCAAAAACAACCAAGAGAAGAATTTGTGATATGATATAAACTGCAGCAGATTTGTAAACTGGTTAGACTGGATGAATGATGGATGTTTGAAAAAGAAGAAAACCATAAAACAAAAGAACAGAATAGTATGTCATTAACATAATTACACTGGTCAACAAATTTCAACTTTTGGAATCCCCATAAAATAGCGCATGCTAATTGTAACAGAGAATGTACAAACATTTATTTTAGTACAATGCAGAGGTACAAGTTAGCTCTACTTTTTTTTGATTTCAATACAAAGGCTTTTGTGCTTATAAATGTACTTCAATTCATATTTACAACTCTTAACATCTAAAAATCAGAAGAAATATTGAACTGTCGCTTATAAACACCATCTACAGCTTACATAACAGAATTCCACTTGCCCTGGTACCGTTTTTCTATTCCTAATATCTCTTGGTGGAAGCGCTCGCCATGTTCGTCACTAACGTCGCCCATACTGTCAGGGTAGTAATCCAAATGATAATGTAGGATGTGCACTTTAAGAGACACGTTGCAACCAATAGCGTGAAACGCTTGTATCATATTTTTTACTAACACTATGTAATTATCTGCTTTTTTGTTCCCCAAGAAGTTGGTGAAAACTTGTACCATGGATAATCAGGCTATTTTTATTAGTGGCGTTAATTTGGTTTTAAATGTTGTATCATTTACTATATCTTGTATCTGGGGTCCGACAGAAATGCCTTCTTTTAGTTTTGCTTCTGATATTTTTGGAGATTTTTCTTGAAGGTATTTGAAACCGTCACCTGCACGATTCAGTGCCTTAACAAAATTGTTTTACTTGAAATAGCATCGCGTAAATACTAGCAACACCCTTATCCCCTCTCTAGAGAATATCAACCAATGACAATTGAGAAGATGGCAATCGTCCCGCGCCGTGGATTATCAGGTCGCATCATGCCTGAAACAAGTTTCAACATGTGCGTTTTCCCCGTAACTTGAACTAAGCCAACGCTATTACTTTTCCAGTTGTTTATATTTTATATCAGGTGACTAATGTTATCGATCAATGATTCTGGGTAAAAATTGTGTTGACCAGTGTTATTAAATGACCGCAACAATAGTCCAAACCAAATATTTAGTGAGTCACTAACTATTAGATCATTTACGGTCTAAACTAAAGTTCTGCCAGTTGCCAAAGTATGTATTCCAAAAAGTTAAAAAAAATGAGCAAGATGAAAAAGCTCTTACTACTGCAGTCTTCATTTCTATCGATAGCAATTATAGGACTCATTCTGAGATTCTTGTCTTCTTCCTGCAAATCTACAAAGAAACACAAGTTTATGCATAGCTAGTATCAATAGTGCTAAAGCAGAGATCTTTTCAGTAGCGGTCTTTCAAAACAAACAGCAATAACAACTTTTCCCATATGGTTGCAACTTCTTGGAACATATTGAATATGGAATAGTCAGTAACATTTTGGTGTCTCCCTTCATCTTCATATTTCTGTCCCTGAAGACTTTATCAATTATGAAAGTTTGTAAAAAACTAAAGCAAAAAATATAACAAAAATTAAATTTATTTGAAAATGATGCATCCCACGAGAAAAATTTAAAATGGAAAAATGTTAATAAAACATTACTGGAAAATCAAAAAGACATATTTATCAGCAAGGATAAAATTAATAATTCAAGTGACTAAATGGAACAAATTATAGAGTGATGGAGAAAGCATGACAACGAAGATTTGAATGAAGAAAGTAATGGAGCAGAAAAATTAGAAACAATTTACAGTAAACTAAGGTAAAGTATCGTTAAGAAAAGTTGCAGTATCGACCACAAAAATTAAAAACGGAATGAAGCTGAGGAAAAAATGATTTTCTTCTTTCTAGAACTTGGGATTTTTTGAGGTTTGAGCAAGAGATATTGAGAAAGAGTGAATTTAGAAATATTGTGTTATATTCTCCGCTAAGCAAGTTATTAAGTTACCACTACAGAAAATGTTATTGACCTCATTGTTTCAGTTACGAAAACATCTTAGTACCCAGAGAAGTTGGCAACAAATAGTTTTAAAAATTAATTTTGTTAGAATTTGTAATTCTTCACACTCAAAATGGTCATTATAGAGAGTTGCGAGAATCTTGGAACAGCTTTCTATAGGAAAACTTGTACTAGCTTAGATTAATTTGATCTTTAAAAGTCCAAACGCAGAATTCGCGCTCATAGAAAAGTAGGAAGTAGACGAATTCAATTGAATGAGTCAAGATTAAAAGGAACTAACTCCATAAATTCTAAATATGTGGAGGAAATGAAAAGAACATCTCAGATTTTTATTTTTAGTCGAAACTGAAACTTTCTCTACTAAAGCATTTAGCTAGCAGTCATATTTAACAACAAAAGAAGATATCCGGATTTTGGAAACAAAACATTGTGGAGCTAGTTTCTTTTAATTCTGACTGAATTAAAAAAGTTATTAATCACCTAAAATGTCTTCAGAAATCTTATCTAGAGAAAATAGATAGGATATGTAGAATAACCACAAAACACCATGAGGCATCTTCCCGCAACATTCTTGTTGATTACCCGGCCGCAAACCTATGGACATCAACTTCCCTACCGTTACTCTATTCAAAGGTGATGGCTGTTATTATCAATCGACGCGTTAGCATTAGAACTATAAGAAAACATAAAGGGGTCAAAATGTCAAAAAAATGGGGTTAGTTGCTTTCAATTTTGGCTCATTCAATTATTGTTGATTCCAAAATCAGTTGACATTCTCATCCAAAGAAAAGAACGCGAGGAAAAATCAATGTATATGTGTACTCATTAGGAAATCGCAGGAAGTCAAGAGAAATAGAAGAAAATTGTTAAAAGAGGGGAAAACTCAAAGAAAGTCATGAGAAGTTAAACGAGTTTAAATGAATGAAAAGCTCTTCATTTTTATCTAAATTAGCTCTCATTCTCAATAAGGAAAAATTTGGTTTTTAATAGACGCGTGCTTTGATAGGTGCAACCATGTAAACAAGAGACTATCAGCAACTATAGCACAAAGTCAAAAGTAATGCTCAAACTGTAAGTGCGACAGCAGTAGCAACTGCTCAAAAGCTAATTACAACAGAAGTCAGACAAAGATAAATGCATAAAATGAAGAGTGTATCCAGAAAGTGTGTAAAAGAAACATCCAGCTAATTAGATAAAAAAAGGCAAAAAGAAAAAACCCTGAAACAAAAACAACCGTCACACAAAAGCGATTGTAGGCGATCTAGAGCTTCGCTAACCCTAAAAGTATGTAAAAACATTACGATTTCCTTGGGACTCGCGACTTTTAACATTCTTAATACTAGATATCTCTTCTGTTTTTTTCTATTTCTTTTTGAATCCTTTAGCTTTTTCTTTGATTCAATTCAACTTCAGTGTTCTATGTAATTTCTGTTTTTTTTTCATATTTATGTTTGTTCCCTAATGTATTGTTTATTCTTTCCCCTTTACAACTGTCTATTTTTGTTATTCGTATAGATCTTCCTTCATTTACTACCTATTTGATAGAACTCCATGAAACCAACACAATGGTTAAAAGCCCAATTTCTCATTTTTACAGGTTCACTGAAAAATATTCTGCCTAAATAGTTCTTAAGAAATTTATATGAATTGTGATCAAAAAACATTAATTGTATTTCAGATCGTTGTTATACCTTCCTAACCTGGTTGGCAAATTTAACTTGAATTTATTTGCTTCAGACAGTTATCATAAAGTAATGCTGATGTTATCATGGCTAAAAAAGGAACATTCTTATCTTGATAATTTTCTCATTTCTGTAATCAGCATTTGTAAGTATGAATTCTGTTATTATTAACATAAGAACTCATACTAATTAGCTGTTTCATGTTTTATAATTCATATAAAACATTCAGTATTACTAACTAATAATATCTATGGAATTTGGAAGCTTGAATGATTTCTATTTTTCATTCAAGCAAAAAGTTCTAGAGAACCAGAGATTCGTTATATTTTACATAACAGCATCAAAACCTTACAAAGATAGTTATTTTCTAGGTTTTACAAAAAACATATCCAAGGAAACCTCTCGATCTATAAATATACTAATCTAATAAGTAAGAAGAATGACTAATTTAAAAATCTTTTCCATTCTATTTTTCCATTTAACAATTGTCTAGTGTCTACCATGGTAAACAACATATTTCCATCAATCAGTTTAAGCATCTTTATATATTTACTGCATTAAAAGTAAAAAAAAAATTCAAGTATGTACATCCATAAAATTGAAAATCAATTACAGAAACATCAGAGTTTATTAAACAAATTGATTGTTGAGATGGTAATCTGCAGGACAGTATTGATATGAGAACAAATGAGGTTTTTTTATTTTTAACATTCTCTACGTTATTCGTGCTAAATTATAAACGATAAAAACAACGAAAATCTAAAAAAATTAAACAAAAAGGAATTCAAAAAACCGATAATCCTATATCATCATGTTTGTGTAAAATTATCTACGACATTATCTGCAATCTTTTTAAGTTCAAAATCGAAATCTACCACAAAAAAATATCCAATAAAAATCATTAAAAATGAATTTCCAAAATTATCTGAAAAGGTATTTTCAGAAAATACCTAACGATAAGAACATTTCGATAAAAAAATAACTCAAGAAACTTCTAGAGTTATCTTTAAGAACTGGAAAGATAATTTCGGGAAATTTACTTCTAGAAATCTACGATTGCATAACATAATTCTTTATTCAAATAAACGCTCATACTTTTTTTATAACAGTCGGATTAGGAGAGATTACGGGGAAATTATGATTTATATTTAATTAACAACAATTGCGAAATATAAAGTTATCGACTTTGGTCATCTCACTGAACAGATGATACCAGATTCACTTTCTTTCGCGCTAATAATATCAGGTTCTCTTTGCTTACGCATTTGTTTCGCCAGAGAGATCAAATTCGTCAATTAAATTAATTCAAACGAGAACGTAAGGTCCATATTCAAGTGCTTATCTTAAGAGTCCTTATTATTCTAAACGATATATCATTATCTTCAACAAGAGAAACGACTTTGAACCTAGTGCCGAGATTGCCGGGTTCGAGGCATGACGTCAAATCTTTTAGCGATTGGTTTTTGTGGCCACCACTAAGCTACATGGCGGGGACGAACCCGATAGTAGCTTTGCGCCGCTGCCATTCTGTTTATCCAGTGTGCGATAGAGCTTCGTGCGCGTAGCACTCGAGTACTGCGATAGGAATAGCGCGTTTAAAACATTCGGCTAAATTTACACCATCGAGTACGTAGTTCGCGAAGAAGTTAAATTCAGCGAGTCTTCCAGTATTGCAGTATCGTAGTGTCGTGCCACAGAGGTTTTTGTTGTTTTAAATTGCACTCTGAGGAATAATGTCCACAGCAGTTATGCGTCAAAATACGATGTATGAGTTCGGAGAGTTTATTATGAAGGTACGACTTGGTTTTTCACGTGTGGGTGCAATTTGTTTGCAGTGGTTGTTTTCGGTGTGTGCGAGTGAGTGTGTGTTTAGGTCGAACCGTGCATGTCCTTTCTTCTTCTACCTGTTGCACCGTAACACGCAGCAGGTAGACAGGTCCTATTAGCATTCAAGGACTTGTCTTGCAGAGCCGGACGTCTAGCTGCGGGTCAGCTTCTCCGATCTCTTGTCAAGGAGCGACTTTTTGTCGCTCAAAAGTGTTGCAGGATGGGGGTTGTTTATTTCGGCTTTTGAGAGAAAAGAGAAATGTATATGTACTCCCACTAATGTTTAGCTTTCACGTTGCCCAGCCTTATACTACGGTTGTCACTTTGAGAAAGTAGGCTTGTAGAACGAACTTTTACCAATTGTTGTTTGTACTCTGCAGATGAAAGTGTGTGTGGATGCTGGAATACAAGGGTTATCTTATCGGTAATAATATTGTAATTTTTAATATCCATATTGTTTGCAAAATTCATCTATTCTTTAACCTCACGTGTTCCTGATAAAATCAAGAATTTATACACACGGGCACACCTTGTCCTTTGGAAAATAGCAGATACTCGGTATTCATAGTTTTCTGTAAGTTTCAACTAAATATTTTCGATTTTTAGTTCGTACAGTACCTTATCTTAACTTTGATTACAATTTAGAAAATAATGTGGGTACCACCACGTTTTTGACTAACACTTCCTTTGATCTTTCGAAGTAGTTCAGTTTTTCGAAATTCATTCCGGGAAAAGAGTTTGATTCTGGAAATGTTGAGGTATTTCATTGCCACATGTATTAATCCATCATAGTTCTCTATCACATGTTTATAAAGTACGTTTATGTGGTATTGCACCATTATATGTTTGATTGTTTCTTTTGGTGGTTTTAACTCCCAAGTTGCATTATATTTCGGTTATAAAAATAAAAAGAACTCTTGAAAAGCGGTTTTATGTGACGTTGCGATATATTGGAATATAACATAATATACGCAAGTTTTTCTAAAAGCTTTGGTGGATTTTGTAGGTTAACTAGTTTGTCATCCTTGTGGTATGAGAGATATTGATTGGATGTTTTGGAAATGGTGTTGTTGTTGATTTTACAATCAGTGGTGGAATTGAAAAGAATACTAAGAAACTGAAGATAAATTCTAAATAGAATGTCCCCAGGGTATTAATTAAAGTGATAGTGATATATCACGTCTTGATTGTTTTGGAATAGGCCTAGAGCTATTTATTAGTTGGATAATTGTTGGGATTTTGGCTGTTTATGTATTTATAATCTTAAGTGGCAACGTTGTGTTAATTTGTATTTCTCTATTCAATTTTGTTGTTTTAGCCTTCTTTTTGATTTGAATATTGTAATAATGGGACATTTCAAAATCTCAAATAATAGGAAGAATCTTTGAGCAGCAGTTTTATAAATTTTCTGAGAGTTGTATATCGTTGATTCTCAAAAATGTTTTGTTAATATGGGCAATTTCCAAAATGATCTGATCAGTTCTATCAAAATTGGAAAGAATTTTCTGGAATTGTATTCGTAAAAACAATTAATTTTCATTTCAAGTTGTTTTTTAACAGCTCAATTAAGAAAAAGACCTTATGAAAGGTAATCAGTGTAATAGGAAAAAGTGAAAATAGTCAATAATGTTGAAATTGACTTGGCCACGCGGAAATTACCTTGAATTGCATCCTCTAATGTAAGCAACATAAACAAGTCAAAATTTTCACGGTTGGCATTGAATAAAGTGTCGATACCGGAACCGGCAATTACCCACTTCTACTTGAAAAAATTAGGGTGTTTATCCACGCTTAATGTTATGCATTCAAATGTTTTATCGTGGATGAAATAAATACGGTGTGTTCTTATTATAATGCCCCAAAAATTCCAAAATAGTTTCTGATGTTGTGATAACTTCGAAAGTTCCAAATTGGCTATCAGTTAAGTTTCTAAGAATTTGAAGTTTTTCACTGTAGACACTTATTTTTAGTGCTAGTGCAGTATAGTAGTGACATCTAACAATTAAAACTAAACCCAGTTGATTTTTAAATTTAATAATAAGTGAGAAACTAAAATTCTTGTGAAAATTATTTAGTTTGGGTTGGAGTTTATTTGGATAACTAAATCATTTAATGAACAATTTGATTTTTGATAATGTAGAAAAATTGAGTTGAGCACTATTTTCAAATATAAAGCATTACTGATCGCAAATTTACTTCAGAGTATAATCTATGAATAATAAAAATCGGTTCAGGAAGTAACCAAGGTTACAGTTATCTATTGTGGAAACGGACTGTGGTTAAAATTTATATTTTTGAAATCATAAAATGTTGTATTATTTTTGTTGCTTTTTAGTGAATAATGTAAAAGAAGATTTTACAAATGAATTTTACAAAATTGTTTGTTATTGATATTTAAGCTGTACACAAAGGATGTCGCTTATTAATTTAGTAATTTTTTACAAGTAGGTACAAATCTGAGTTTTAATTAGAAATAAAATGTAAAATATCAACTTTTACTATTAATGAAAGTACTGAAAATACGTAGATTGATTAGTTTAAAAAGATGCCAAACAGATAATTATTATGAACAACTTTCATACTCCAGTTATCGCAAGATAGAAGATAAAATTGTTTAATTAATCTTTAGTTGTTTGTTTCTATATTTGCTTTTTTGTACATTATAGATAACCTTAAGTAGTTGCTAGGCTATTTAAGTATCCTAAATTTAGTGATAAAAACACTTTCTTCCATGTTTTCCATTGGAATTGCAAGTTTTTTGCAGTATTATTTTTTTTCTACTTCTTCTTAGTTTCACTTTCATTTTCCTTTCGAAGGTTTAAGGTTAATACAGAAAAACAAACAAAAAAACATACAAAATTGTATTTTACACGAAACAATTGAAAATCTTACTTCAAAAAAATGACTTACGAAAAGTTGATTGGAGGTTACCGTAAATATTGAAGTATAAAAAAACAAAACTTCACCGAAATCCATTCCCAGAACAGAATTCATGCTAAGAAAGCAAGGCGTGTTCTTCGGAGCACAGCGTTGCCAGACGTAACGTAAAGTTGTTTTGCTTGCAATAAAATATTAAAATTCCTTATTTTGATTTCTATTGAAGTTGTAGATTTCTAAATGCACACATTAAAAAAATTGATTTCTTCAATCTTCACCAAAAGTTTTTTTTTCAATTTATGTATTCTTCCAGTTCGCTTGTTAGAAAATGAATTTATGTAACTGAATAATTCTGTTTTATTAGCAAATATACATACGAAAATGTTTTTATTTCGTTTTTAGATTTCTTTAAGAAATCCATCAAGGCGTATGAATGTACAGTATGATAATGAATGATTGTTTTAAAGTTTAAAAGTAGTTAAATATATCAATAAACTAATTTTTTAATTTTGTTTCAGGGTGGTGTTGGGAACCCGGAGGCAGCACCGGGAGCTCATTTGGCAGTGGGTACCCAAGCGATGGACGTATGCCGTGTAAGGTACGCACTATCCCGAATGAACTCCACCCCTACGAACGTAACTACCACCGCAAACCTCGTTACCAACCTATTGGGAAATCTATCACAACATCGTCGCCTGGAGCGCACCCAATCTGCTCCAGCACCTTCAGCAGCAGTAGCGGCCACCACTGTAAACACATCCCGTTATAAAACCGAACTATGTCGACCTTACGAAGAGTTTGGGGTTTGCAAGTATGGTGATAAGTGTCAATTTGCGCACGGTCCCAACGAGCTCCGTACCTTGGCCAGGCATCCGAAATATAAAACCGAATTGTGCCGTACCTATCATACTGTAGGATTTTGTCCATACGGGCCCCGTTGCCATTTTGTTCATAATCAGGATGAAGCTGTTCGCGTAGCCTCTGCAGCTTTATTAGCAGCGCGTTCGCAACCACCTCGTCCTAGACCCGCTGCACTTAGTCCGGCTTTATCTTTGGATAGTCCAAGCCCACCGTGCAGTCTCAGCCAGTCTCCTACCTCCTCCATGGGTTCGTTTTTTAGTAGCGATCCTGAACTAAATTCACCTGGAGCAGATGAGCAACGCCTACCCGTATTCAACAGACTAGCTGCCCCAGCTCCCATACTATCATTGGGCGAGTTGTTGCTATAGTGTGCGACAGGTTTTTAGGCTTTCGGTAACGAAGGGTTGAAAAGCCTACATTACTCAGACAATTTATTTAATTATACAGTGTCTTATTTATGTTATTATAATAGAATTCCGCTACTGTGCGGAGTGATTTTGATATTGTGTGATTTTTTAAATATATAATTATAAAATGTATATGTTAATTAATGCGCGTTTTATACGAATGTTATCGAGAATCAGTGAATGTGCAAGTTAGATTAGTTTTGTATAAAAGTCATCGGTCTTCATTCTGATATCTTTAACATTCCGCAATATAAGTTTATTTATTTATTTTTTTATTTTAACCGCTTTGTCATTTGTGTGCCTTGTGACCGATGAGGAGAATAGTAGATATTTTTTTTTTGTTATTTAAACATTTATTTAATTGTGTGTTTTCTCATTTCAATACGTTTATGTTATGTAGTTATTTTATTATTATATTTATATGTAACTTATTATTTATATTTCAGTACCGTAGATGACGAGTGCTCGGCACAAAACTAGCGGGCCAAGCGGCTCCGCGTCTACCTGTATATTTATATGTAGCTAAATGTATCTCTGTATCATTATCAATAAATTATATTTTTTCTTTATATTGTGTTTCGTTCCGGCCTGCTGAACAGGCCTCGGCACACTCCGAACACCGGCTGCACCTACAAGCGCCCACCGTACCCAACCACTGCATGCTTGCGCAAATTGTAAATTATTAATGCTGTTAAGCATACAGAAAAGAAAAGAAAGTGCACCTTTCAACCGTTAGCTTTGAATGCGTTTTTGTACAGGAAGCGCAGCAGTAAAATTAGCTTCTGCAAATCAGCTCGGGCGGGCACATTGCGATAAGAAGTATAACTTGATTATGACTAATCTAATGCAGTGGCGAATCGTAAAAAAGGGGACAGAAAAAAATGATTTGATAAACCAGTTTATAGTGTTTTTAAGACGATATTTCTACATAATTACACAGGAAGTAGTAGAGATTGAATTGGAGTTTCATAATAATACAACGTTAATAACCTTTAAATAAACTTCTAGTGTTACATTGCGTAAATTGCAAAATTCGATTGTGCAAGACAGGTCTCAAAAATGTTTATGGGACAAAATTTGTATGCAGATGGTAATTTTGTTAGGTACGTTTTGAAATGCATAAACTGAAAATGGATTTTCCACACTTGTCTTTGAAAATTGCGTATTTCGAATTTTGTAAGATTCCCCTATTGGGAAGAACTTGAAATTCTGAAATATTAATCATTCATAATACTACATTAGATCATACAAAAAGAAATTAAAAATCAAAGACTCAATATCTGATAAAAAAGAAGATAATAGATCAACGCGATAAGTAATAATACAAATTGCATTTCAATTCTCTTCAAAAAGAAGCAAAAGTGTTTTTTGCCTGAGTGCATATTATGAATAAGCAATTACAAAGAATTGGAAAATACCTTTCTGAAGTATGTTTAATTACGTGTGGTTGACAAAAGATGTTTAATATTATAGTGATAAAAATACCATCCTTAGTGTATATTAAAAGTTGGCAAAATAAAACGAAATTGGTTTGTTAAGACTGTTAGCTATTTATTTTCGATATTAAAAATAATTTCAAAAACAAACAAATCCTCATGTTTTCCCATTCAAATATATACAACTGTAAAGTTTGCGATCAACACCAAAGCCAAAACAATCCACGCTAAAAAATTAAAAAGAGTAATATACGTCCGATGGGCTTTCGTGGTTATGCAACCAAGATTTCATACATGCGTACGCACTAAACCAATTAGTTCTAAATTAAGAATGAAATCATTGTAATTCCAAGTTTTTTTACTATAATAACTGGCGCGTCTCTGACAGGTGGACATGATAGAACGCAAAAGAGAAAATATAGTATTTGCAAGTTTTTAGAAACCAAGAATATAAAATTCATCTTTGAAAAAAATTAAAGTCAATTTGGGCATGAAACCGTTCAATTCCGAAAATACAACCTTTTGAACATTTAGTGTAAGTAAATTCAGATTTCAAAACTAGAAATCTTATAAGCTTGCAATAAATGCAAACATGTGACAATTAAACGTTTTCTTGTAAAATCATCACTTCAGTACCTTTATCCTTATCTAGTATCAAACAAATACGTAAGAGCAGTTTGCTAATTAAGGCAAGAATACAGTCAAATAGATCAACAAACCAATCTTACACCATTCCTGGCTTAAGATCTCTCCTAAATAAGTTTATCTAAGACTCCGATAGATTGTACTGATAATGGAACTTGATACTTAATAGTGATTAAAATTTAATTACAAGGGTTACAACTAAACTAAGCAAGTACTTTGTCTTTGAAATTAACAGTAAGTTTTCAAGTAAGCTCTCAATAGAATTTAAACTATATTCATATCAAAAACGTTTAGCGGCTAAAAGAACTTTACATCAACGATCTTTAATTCAAGCACTACCCACCATTCTGCGTGCATTTAAATTGAAATCTCAATGTTAATCTCGACACAGCTACAAAAACATTCTTTTGAATTATTTCAAAGAATAGAGAAGAGCCATGTTCAGTAACACAAAGTAGGGCATGAATGGTTTTAGATTTTTGCTGAAAATTACAAGTTCTGGAAACAAAAAGGCGGTAAGGTCGTAACGCGTGATTTTCGCTTAGAATAGAAAAGTTGATTTGAAAATTTATCCAATAAGTAGAAGATTGGAAACTGGATACAAAATTGCCAAAAAATAAATAAGTTGATCTTATGGCTTACCAGGAATAAGGCTGATGCAGAAATAAAATAAAAAACGATCAGGTGGTTGTAGTAAACTAGATAGATTTTGTAATGGGAAGCCAAGAACAAGACAATAATAAATGGCTAGAAGAAACACGGCTATCGACAAACCCTAAACCCAGTGCAAGATCAGAGAAATCGCAGAACTTCGAAAACCCAAAAACCAGACGATTAGAACTTTGTGGAATGATAAAGTCAAACCGAAAGAAAAAAA
>VTPC01090147.1:282295-338228 GCA_011009095.1 Ignelater luminosus
GTAGAGCATTGGACTTTTAATCCAAGGGTCCAGGGTTCAAGTCCCTGCTCGGGCGAACCTTTTTAATAATTGAAAGAAGGATTTCACAAAGCCCATTTTTAAAACTTTATGGTTACCATCTTAGTACATGTTGTTGATTATTTTCTTATTCTTTCGTTTATTTTTTCTTTCTTTAAATTTCCGTAGCGTAACTTTCAAGCGAAAGATCTGTATTACTTTGCCTTTTTCTTTTTTGACTTTTCATTTTTTTATTTTCATAATAAAAAGTTTTAATATCGTCGAATATGGGCACTGAGGAAATATCTCCCTCGTTCTGTTTTTACTGAGCCCGGGTAGCTCAGTCGGTAGAGCATTGAATTTTTAATCCAGGGATTCAGGGTTTCTCTGCTCGGGCGCTTTTTTTGTCTTGATGTAAATAAAACTTAAGTCTATCAAAGATTTAAAGTTTTTCTTTCTAACTAATAAATTCATTTTATCTTAATGTAAGGCAAAAATGGGCTTATAAATTTCTAGAGTATAGTTTTCTGATAAATAAATGTGCCCTTAACGATGTTAATCTGCTTTTATGGTATGAATAGTAGTGAGGTATACGTAGGTTGTGATATCTACTTGAACTCGTTAGATACTTGTTGAAAATCTGGCAAAACTTCAAAAACCCCACAAGACACTAACAGTTGTTTGTGCAGCTAGAAACGTCTACTACAAATAATTTTATGAACATTTCTTAGCTGATCGTACATAACAAAGGCATAGACGATGCTTTACATTTATACAAAAAGAAAAAACGAGAAGTCTTGCAAGAAAGCTTTTTCGACCAGTCGTGAGATCCAGTGGTTTCAAGTTCACACTGGAGCTTGCTTCACCATTTTTCAACCTAGTTGTTGCGATCTCTAGACGAGTTGTGAACGTCTTTAAAAAAAGTCACCTTTTTATTTGTGTTGGGGTGTGAACTAATAGTCAAATCGAATCAGATCTTGGAGTTACAATCGAGTCTGATGGAATCTTTAGACAGGCTTTTCATGACATAACTCACCAAGTTATGGAAGTTAGAAGAAGGAGCTTGGTATAGTTTATCTAGCACTCGGTTGGCGTTTCAGTACTACTTCTTATGAGAAGTAGCCATAGTCTTTATGAGGTTTAAAGTTTTTTGATGTTTGAAAGTTGACAAAAAAACAGAATAAGACGTCTATTGTACGATCAACTTAAGTTTGGTATTACGGATACATTACTAATTGTGATCTTTTGTTAAGTCAAATAGATTCACTGTGTCTTTGTGAATCTTGACCTTGTTATCTAGTGAGTTTTCTAACACCAATATTAGTTATCTTTTCCAAGGATCAAGGTGCCAACCAAATCATTTGCAGACAAAATGGAACAAACCAGAAGGGTAGCGTACCTAGGAACCAGCGTTTCCCAGGACCTTTTTTATTTATTTTATTTATTGTTAATGTTTAAACTCAATCTCAATCTCTACAGGCACTGCAGTTGCTTTTAACTTTTCTCCTTTTGGAAGGAATAGGGAAAGAAACATGAATCTGATGCGAGTGACACACGAAAACAAAGAAGAATGGAAGGAATCTATTGAACTATAGAAAAGGTTAGTTTACGAATGTTTTAAAGACGTTGGGTTACTGTTATTATTTATTTAAATTTGATGTTCTGTAGATATTAATTTTTCTTAACGTATTCCCTTGAAAATTAAAAATTATCTCAAATTCTAAATTTCATGCACCTAAATATAGTTAACACTTTTGTTTCAATTTTTAAGAAATAATAAAACTGGAAAATACATTGTATGATTACTATGTAGGCGCATGAAATAGCAGATACTACGTTACAATAGAATGATATTTAGATTTTAAGGTTTGTTTATGATTTACGACTTTATTATGATTTGATTAGAATTTGATGCATCTTTACAGAGAATTCATATATGTTACACTGTAGTCATATCTACCTAATTTACTTTTCTATTCACATAAGTAAAAATAGAAAGAAAAAGAACTTTTTGTATAGCTAGTGAATATAATTACAATAATTTTTGTTTCAAACTCGTTTTCTCCTATCTTTTTATATAACAAAAGTTCGTTCCAGTTGGTTAATATTTTCTTTTATAAATGCATCAGTGGGAACAGTTTAGTTTGTGCACTATGCATGCAACATTGTGTGTTAGTGTGTTGATAATAAAATAACGGGATTTCGAGAGTAAAAATTAAGTAGACTAAATTAAACTTTAGTAGTAGCGAAAGTAAGATTTTATTGTAAAAAAAGGTGAACAGTGTTGTCAGCTTTCCATCTTCATTTTGATAAATATAACGTTGTTTTTTCGGGCAGTGAACTCCAATTAACTTTTAATTTAAAGCGTATATTATTTTTTTTTGTAGCAAGCTTGTTTATAAACTAATATTTGATTTCATGCATTTTTCGACACTGAAAATTGCTTTCGTACCTGTACATCGTTCTGAGCAAAAGTGAAAATAAACAAATACCTAATAAATTTTTAATAAGTACGTTTAGCAAGCAGTTGTAAGACAAAATTTTAAATTTTTAAAAAGAAAAGAAAATATTTCTCTTAAAAACATATTTTCTGAATTCATTATACAGTGTGTCCCACGGCAACCAGACAAGCTGTATCTTTCTGATTTCCAAAGTCAGTTATAAGAAACTTACATAATGCACATATTTTGATGTAGGAAGACGTCCTCTATAAGCAGACAAATCAAGATCTAGATCTATCAAAGAAATAAATTGTTTCTTGTCTTTGTTTATCTGTATTTTTGATGGTTGGTAGAGGTCTTCATTCTCTGAATTATGGTATTTGTAAGAAAACAATAAAGTCAAACAAATCAAGTTAAATATCAAAGCACAAAATGCACAATGATAGTTCTACATCAGCGTGACCTGATGTATTGTAAAAACAGTGATAAACAAGCAATAAAGTAAAAGTACCTTAACAAATAAAATTTAGGTGCATTGCATGTTCCCATCCTCCATGATACATCTCGAACATGCAGCAGTAGCATAAGCGTTGTGGGCGCCGCTTATTACAGTTTTGGCGTGACGTTTTTGTTTGCAAATCACAATTAACAACCCTCCTCCGACTCTTAAAAGGAATTCTTAACAAAAATAAAAGTAGTGGTAGATATTTGTATTTAATTTTATAACACTCCATTCGCAAAATATGAGTACCGCTTGCGATAGACGCTATACTCCTCTCTCATCTGCATTTCCTATATTTCCTAAACAAGTCTATTGGAACAGTAGGAGAAACGTTAGGTATTTTTTAATCTTAAAAGACGTTTTTTCTTGGCAAACAAAAATAAAGCCCTTGTGATTCGAATGAAGTAACACGCAACATTAATTTATTAAGTTAAAACCGGTAGTTTGTGTTTTTCTTTTTCTCAAATATATTTTTCCCAAAACAGTACGACATTAAAATCCATCTTGTTCAAGAATAAAGCCGTGAGGTGAATAGCATCCCTTGGTAGTTAGTGAAACGTTTATCAGTGGTGGTATTTCTTTCTAACGCTTTTGGGCGGGAAAATGCCTTTTTTTTATTCTTTGCTTATTCATTGTCTGAAACATTATTGCATAGATAATATTGACTGTTAATGGTAAAGCACTGCAAAACAAAATGCGCATTTAGTCAGTCACATCAATGTTAGTTTGGCCACCAAAGGTGACCAATTTGTTAAAGAAATCCTCTTCTCTTCAACCAGTAGAATATAATTTTTTGATTAAATAACAAATTGTACTGCACGTCTGCAGTTGGACGTAGTTATGTAAGATTGACTGAAATGGCTTGAACGGAGAAAGTAGAGCTCAATCCCCGAGGATTTCAAGTGGATGTGTTGGTTGAAGCAAAATCGCCGGTTCCAGATATTTAGTTCTAGCTGCGGAGCGCTTCAGAAAAGGGCATATTTCTCGAAATAGTAATTTAATACTAAAAACACGAAAGTCAGAGCAATGCCGATAAAACTTTTTTACAGACTTAGCGGCCCTTTTCTGCAATAGGGTTTGAACATATATGAGATGTTTTCAAATTCCAGTGGAAGGCTGTTAGAGCTGCCAAGAAAACTTGTTAGGGGATGTTTAGACTTTGTCATATCGATTTTCGAGGAATTCGAGGAGTGGTGGTCGTCAAGCATCCTCCTACAGATTGATTGCCCTTTCTTTCTGGCGAACTCTGTTTAAATTTATGAGAAGATTTCAGAAAGCAATTGATAGTAAATTATCGTCTGGAGGAGATAAGTTGGGATGCCCCCGCGATTTTGAACGATGTCCACGACATCGCTTTAGTTTCACTATAGATAGATCACTGTAAGTAGGAGATTGAAGCGTGTTCCCCAAGGGTTTTAGGTAAATGACGTGTTGATTTGACGTTTTGGGTGAAGTTGGGATGGCAAAATAAACTGACCTGAGTTTTTGCAGAGTTGGTTTCTCGTCATAACCAAGACCGGTGACGTAACTAAGTATCCTGCAACGTTGTGGCATTTTCATTATTTTATAGACAAGACTCAATCCGGCTTGTGATAAACTGGGCCGTCGGGATGTCGTCGATTCAATTCCTCTAGCTCATACTACCCAAAACTACTATTATCAATAAATTCTGCTATCAATTTAGACATGTCCAGCAATTTGTCTGCATCCATCAAAACCTATATTTCCAACAACGAAAGTAAACCCACCATTCAAGGTTCTAAATTCGCATAACACATAATAAAAGATTATTCTGTTTAAACTCCAATTTATGAAGTGATAACAAAATTCGATATTTCTATTGTTCATTTGAACTAGAAAATCAAGATATTGCTTATCAAAACGGTCCATGATATTTTGGTAAACTTTGTAAACAGGATTGGCGCGCGACTTATTCATACCCCATTGTGTGTCTAGTATACCATTTCCATTAAACGGAGGGGGGAGAAGATTTCTAGAATATGAATTCTATCTACTCTAAAAGTATTCAGTGATGCCAAACGTAACGTTAGTGAGTTCTTCCTGTTGTAGGGAGATTTTTCTTTTTTTTTCTGGAAGGAGGGAAAGGTTTCGATTGTTTAGAAATCTGAACTGAGAGATTTTGTGCAATTCTGTTTTTAAATGTAAATATTAATTTACGTTTCTATGTGCATTAGGTTTTTTACTTTACTGCGAAATTCTGTAAGAACCAATGTTCTCTAAGTACTACTAATTCCTCACTCAGCAATTACATTATCAGAGATGGTTTATGCAAATAAGTGACTAATGAACATTTTAGCCAATGATTGCGAAGAAAATCATATAAATTCATTGTTTTTATCCCTGATCACGCGTCTTTGGGTATGTAATACAGAGACATCGAAAATGATTACAATTACATGGTTTGTCGATGTCTCTGTATATACATATATGTATGATATAAAGAATGTGTTTTGCGAAAAATAATTTCTTTCACTTTATAAATGCATTTTTTAAAAAATCAAAACTGTTACAAAACGAGGGTTTGACAAAAACAAAAAACTTGTTTTGTAAAGATTCTGGAAAATCCTAATATTTCAAGAGTTCTGTACTTTTTTATTTCAACTTAAAGAAAACGATTCTACATATTTCTTTCATTTATTAGTATTCATAAAACTTTTGTTTTAAAATAAGATTGTTGAAACACAAAACGTAAAATGACCCTGACTTGTTAATTCAGAGTATATAATTAATTTTTTTTAGAATTAACATAAAAACATATTTTTTATCATTATCAAGTAGTCTCATCTTTTTTACCAAAAAAGGTCATCAATAAATTCTACTAGGTACTGAAGTGCTCATAATTTGATAAGAAAATACATATCAACAAAAAAAAATATGTATGATAACGTGCGTAAGTGCTAACGAACTTTAAAGGTGCTGATTTGAATTAAATAAGCTGTAAATTTATGGTGCTGGAAATCGTAAATTCTCTGTATAAATCTGTTTATTTGCGAAACTTTTATTGTGTAATTATGCTGCTAAAATGGGTAAACACAAAAGTTTTTGCAATTTCTAAGAATATAAACGTATTACACTAGTAGGATATGAATTGTTTTTCGACAGAAGTCTTTTAGTATGGAATACGTGTATTATGTCCCAAACTACCTATGTATTTCTTAAAACGTTCCACACTTGGAAATCACAAGGTAACATTTTACAAGGTCAAAATAAATACATACATATATATTATTTAAATTTTTAAGTCTACCTTTTGTAATAAATAAACTTTGTTATTTATTTAAATAATTCTTTTTTATTTTTGTTTGATGTTTTTAAGTTAATGAGATTCGAAATAAAGAAAGATTAATAGTGATCTTGATATAGTAATCATTTTTGATTATCACTCTTGTTTCCTAATTTTTAATATTAATATTTTCAACAAGATAATATTTTTAAATAAAGATATTTGACATTTATCAAACAATGGAAGTTAAAACTTTTATTATTCTAATACAGCTCATTTGCATTTACTAAAAATAAAAACTTTATTGCAATATTTAAATACAAATAGAAATGTGACGTAAGGTAAACTTAAAGTGCCCTCATAAATATTATCAAGAAAAAAATCCTTAGGAATGAATTTAAAATTATAAACAAAGCTCCTATACAATTTTAAAACACAAAGTAAAAATAGACCTTTTTATTTTAATGATATTATACTTCATTAGCGATTATTTTATATATTGCAGTTAATTAGGACAACAATTAGAAGTAGGTGCAATATAAATAAATGTACAATTGTTTGCTGGCTCGTACCAGGCTAATAAATAATAAATTGTTAGATTTTCGATAACAAATTGGATCAAATACCTTTGTAAATTGTAATTTTTGCAAATCACCTTTTACATGCATGTGATTTAATACTATGAACCCACTACACTTTTGTGCTTGCTATTAGAATATTACATGCTAATGTATGTAAATCTACCATAATCACAACACAGATAACAAGTTAAGATTTAAGAATAGTAACTACAACACAATAGACAGGTAGGTATATGATATGTTCGTAGGATAACTTTAAATATTAAGGCAGGAAAGCCAAGGCATATTTTTATTTCAATTAAGTTGAATAAAACCGTTTGGTTTGAAATGAAAATAATTAAAGTCAGTAGCACTCAACACTGCTTATGTAAATACCTATCATTTCTATAAAATAAATTAATTCATAAATTATTTAAGTATAATATAAGTAAAAGACTATCTACCGAAAACCTACAATTCGCTATGATCTATCCTAATTTACTAAAAATTATTCTGTGAAGATTCGTCTTCCAGCCGATAGATAGTGCTTTATATCAAGGTACGCAGAGATATGTTTAGGTACACAAATATAATAATATAAATTGAATAAATTAAAATAAAATGAAATTAAAAAATGTTTGACAGTATAAATAGATTCTAAATAAATTTTATCAAAAAATCATCCTTAAAGAAAGTATCAAATGTAATTCTATGATAACGCCATCTATTGGTTAATATATGAGTCTCACAACATTCCTTAATAAAATTATAAACTCGCGCGAGCATGTTGCCACGTTGTTTTTATATTTTTTATTTACTAATTTAGTTAGGCCAGTTAATATCGACATAAAAAAGACAAACATCGTAAAAATTAGGGAAGTATAATAAATCCAGATTTGCAACCCCGAAAAACCTGTGCTACCTGCGTAGCGGCCAAGAAACAGCGAAATTCTCGCACTTGTTTCGGTTTTTTGATCATACCTCCTAAACTATGCATTCTACCGAATAGGTTATTCATATCTTTTTTAAAGTAGATTAAATTTGCTACAATTTGAGACTCTAGGATCTGTACGTCCATTAATTACCGAGATACGGCTTTTCAAAGATTGGTAATTCTTTCCAGAAAGTGACATTTTTCGTTTTTTTTTTTAGCTCCAAACATGGCCCTAACGAAAAAGTGTCATTTTTTGGAATAAAATAAATTCTATTGATCATATATCTAAAATATTAAAAATTTGTAAATATTTTTTGTCATTTGAAATTTTCTTGCAATACCGAACTCACAATGAGAAAGTATATTCATGTTGATAAAGACTGTTATTCTTTCTTCTTAATATCTGCATATTTTGCATAGTTGTTTGCTCTACAAGGTTTCTATAGCGTAGAGTGATTATTGATTAACAAGTAAGCCAACTCTTTAAAAATCCTTTTCTTTTCAAATGTCGTCCGATAACCTTCAGCTAATAGTTACTTGAAAGTACGGACATGTTCCAACAGATGTCCCTACTTTTACTCATTTGGCGTGCGTGTCTGTTTGAGGTTACTAAAATTTAAATTTTAGAAAGTAATTATTATTGCCTTGTTGCGTATTATTCTTTATTCTTTGCAAAACAAGTATATTTCCTATTTTTTCGGAGTCATCTTCATCACTTTCACAATTATTGTTTATAAATAGCTATAAAATCGATTTCGTAGTGGTCGTCCAATCGAGTTCACTCAAATAACTGTATCATGTAATTTGTATGATCAGATTAGAAATATAAATTATATACAATACGCAGCAACAAGGCAATGATAATTACTTTTTTCTAATATTTAAATTCTAATAACCTCAATCTTATGAACTGACGTTTAAACTTGTCAGATTTGAAGTAGAGCAACAGCACCTCTAGCGGAGAAAAAAATCATTATTGAACTCAATTACGATCGTCTTTTGTTTGGTGTCAGTACTTTATCTCACATCAACTGGCTTTGGTGCGTGTGCGATTGTCTTGACATCTACTATAGAAATGCAGACGTTTAGTTGCGGAATTCTGTGGTTTTGTTTCCGTGCTAGTTTCTCGCTTTTTGTAAGAGTTGATTTACTTGTTTTATTAATCACTATACGCGAGTTTCTATCATTCTTTATAATCTAGGAAAAATAAAAGATCTTTGCATTTTCAAAACTGCTAACAAAAATGCCTCGTCATGCATGATGGGACTACGAACTTTTATGAAAAAAAAATGATTTTTAAAACTGCAAGAATTATGATTAACTCAAGAAGATTGGAGGACACGGTATCGTCAACACTAGAATCCCTAAAAAATAATACATATAGGGACTCTAGTCCAGACAAGTCTCTGTGCTTCTGTTCTGGATTGAAACACTGTACAAGACTGATTTAAAATCTCCAGAACAAGCGTCTTAAACTTCTTTTGTTATTAACACTTGTTAAAAATTGTAATTGTAAATTATTATTACTATTTTTAGATTAGATGGGAACAAATCTGGCAACGCTGTTAAAAAAATTCTGCAACATCAGCAGCAAGCAACACTGTTGCAGTGGTGTGAAACTTCGATAAAGATAATACAAGTCATCTAGAAAAATGGAAGGAATAGAGACGATTTTAAATGATAAAGTAAGTTTTAAATTTTAATTAATTAATTATTTACTGATTAAATATAATTTGATTCATTTTTGTGCTGTTGGATTTATTGCGAATAAACTAAAATCAAAATTGAAAGATTATAACCTCACTCTTTTGACGTTTTTTTTGAAAGATCATTGTTAATCATTATGTTACATTTAAAATTTCAGGATGAAGGAAGCCCAGCGGAACAAAAGCAAACTTTACAGGATATGGATATGGAAGATTTATATACTAAATACAAAAAATTGCAACAACTCTTAGAATTTCTTGAAGTGCAGGAGGAATACATAAAAGATGAACAGCGTAACTTAAAGAAAGAGTATTTACATGCTCAGGAAGAAGTTAAACGCATTCAATCTGTACCTCTCGTGATTGGCCAATTCTTGGAAGCTGTAGATCAGAATTCAGGTATTGTGGGATCGACCACTGGTTCGAACTATTATGTTCGTATTTTGTCAACTATCGATCGTGAACTTTTGAAACCATCTGCTAGTGTGGCTTTACATAAGCATAGCAATGCCCTTGTGGATGTTTTACCTCCTGAAGCAGATTCTTCTATTAGTATGTTACAAGCTGATGAAAAACCAGACGTTCAATACAGTGACATTGGTGGTATGGACATGCAAAAACAGGAAATTAGGGAAGCAGTTGAACTTCCTCTCACTCATTTTGAACTATACAAGCAAATTGGTATTGATCCACCAAGGGGTGTCTTGATGTATGGGCCACCAGGTTGTGGAAAGACTATGCTTGCCAAAGCTGTTGCACATCATACAACAGGTAATTGATAGCTTTAGAAGTAAGGTATAAAATAGGCAGTCTGTACTATTTTATTGATTTGCAGCTGCATTTATTCGTGTTGTTGGATCTGAATTTGTCCAAAAGTATCTGGGAGAAGGACCACGTATGGTAAGAGACGTGTTTCGTTTAGCAAAAGAAAATGCTCCTGCAATTATATTTATTGATGAAATTGATGCTATTGCAACAAAACGTTTTGATGCACAAACTGGTGCAGATAGAGAAGTACAAAGAATTCTTTTGGAACTGTTAAATCAAATGGATGGCTTTGATCAAACAACTAATGTTAAGGTAAATAAGTAATTATGTAAAGATGATTAAACAAAAATTAATATTATTTTAACATTATCCAGGTTATTATGGCTACAAACCGTGCAGATACTTTAGATCCTGCTTTGTTACGTCCAGGTCGCTTGGATCGTAAAATTGAATTTCCATTACCAGATCGTAGACAAAAGAGATTGATATTCAGCACAATCACTTCAAAAATGAATTTGTCAGAAGAGGTAAATAATATATGGGGTCAAATAATTATGTTTAATGTAATTAGATGTTTTTACTAAACGTTATTTTCAGGTTGACCTTGAAGATTATGTAGCTCGTCCTGATCGCATATCTGGTGCTGATATAAATGCAATTTGTCAAGAAGCAGGAATGCATGCTGTTAGAGAAAATCGATATATTGTTCTTCCGAAAGATTTTGAAAAGGGTTATAAGAATAATATAAAGAAAGATGAGAGTGAACATGAGTTTTATAAATAAATTATATTAAGTAGATATACTAAATTATATTTAATTTTGCGTATTTTTATTAATTAATTTTACTCAATTCAATGTACTAACTAAAAAATTAAAAGAACGTATCTAGTTAATTGTTTTATTATCACTGGCCTACTAACAGGCTATGGTTATAGAGAGTGTGATTTTTTAAGTGTGTCCACCCAATAAATTGCTAATTCTTGAGGATACATTTCATCTAATTCACTCAAAAACAGAATTCTTTTAAGTTAGCAATTGTAAACTTGAAGCCGATTGTTAGAAAAAATTTCATATTCACCAGCCATGTAGGCACTCTGTACACTATTAACAAAGGTCAAAATGGCATTGTTAAACTTATTTTCAATTAGTGATATATTTTTAGAAGAGAAAAGATTTGTTTATTAGTTTATTCAAAACTGACAGTCATAATTTGGTCATGCTATCTGTGAAAAAGGTATAATGTTTAATGTAAGAATAGGACTGTTCTTGTTCTGGTCGAGATCAGTACAGTTGAAGAGAAAAGGCCCCACATTGGGCGCCAAATTATATGTGATAAACTGACGGCAAAATGTCAAATATTCCACCAACACACAGTATGTTTTATTGATCTCAGGGTATCAATGCGTTCAAATTCTTGGAAACATAAGTATAAATGTACTTCATTTTTATTATTAAAGCATGAGAAACATAAGCTTTGTTATTGAAACAGGTTGACCTTGCCAAATACTAAAGAACTGTTTATTTCTATTCTTAAAATCCTGTTTAATTTAAAGCTGGTACTTTGGCAGTAAAACAAATTACAATTGCAACACCACCAACAGCAAAAATAATGCAATTTCCATAAAGTATGAGAATATTGATAATTGAAGAGTGTAACATTTTCATTCCAAATTAAAAAGTAATAAACAAGAACATATTATTTGAGAGGAAAACTACCACTGGAAAATTCAACTATATGACAGTAATGAGTGCAAATAGTCTAAACAGTATATAAAGTAAGACGATGATAAAACATTTCACCACTCTCCATCTGTTCACCTTTTAAAGGTATATGTGTATTGTAATTCTCTGTCTTACTTAAACGTATGCCATTTAAACTCTCTGTATTCATTATTGTACCTACAAGCAAAGTAGCTGGTGACAGCCAGTAGAAATACTAATAATTGAAGAATCTAGGCCATATTCTTTACAGCTCATCCTAGAAATTCTATTAACGATAAAATTTTGGACAACATAATTATGTTTAAAATAACTTGCAAAAGTTAAAAGAAAGAAACAAAAGATATCAAGAATTCGCAAACACCATTCAATAAAGAGAAAATAGCTGCGTGATGAATGATAGCTCTTTTCTCAATGTAGCAGAAGATAAGGAAATTAAGACTTGGAAATTATAGTAGATACCCTGGATTTCTCTTCAGCAGACTGCGGAACTTTAGGCATTTGTCTTTTCTATTCGTTAAACTCTATTTTAAAAGGATTAAATATTTCAGTGCATTTCCTACAGTTGCCATTCATCTGGATGTACTTTTATTTTGTCTACAAGCCCCGTCTCAGTGAAGTTGGCCCAACTACCCAAAACATGAAATTTGCTACTTTATCATAGTAAACTAATCTATTCTTTAAAGTACATTATTGTGTGTTTCCCTACATATTCCTAGAGTATTTTTTAAACATTTGCAGTTGTACTTGCTTTCGAGTCAGACTTTTAATAAAATAATTTGGTTTTAACGAAATACATGCTCAAAACAAATTAAATGTGCACGTCACTATTTTGAAAGTAAGTGTACTGTTAAGAAGCAGATGATAATATTTGATGTTTTAATAATTGTAAATAAGCTGAGAGTGACATTCATAGTTATTTGAACATATCTTTTTGCAGCTAAGAATGTCGGGGTAAAAGTGTTTCTGAAGAAGTCAGAGAAGGGTTCATTCATACAGTATTATGTGTTAAAAGTTATTAAATTAATTCTCGGTTATTATAAAATTGTATTTATTTTAATACATTTTCCTTTAAGATGATCAATTTCTTAAAAAAATATATTTTCATTAGTTGGGCCTACTTCATTGAGACGGGGCTCGTATATGTGCCTATTTGAAGAAAAATGTCTTTTTCGAAATTATCTGCCGTTTTTTATCATTTTCTGTTTTTTTTTCATAAGAATCTGCATAATTTTCATACTAATACAAGAGCCACTGACAGAAAAAAAAAGACCTAAATCCTAACTTTCTGGCATTGTTACACATCAACACAGAAAGGTGTCTAGGTACTCTGGTGAAAATTTCAACGAGCTAGATGTAGGCATGCGCTCATAGTGGAAATTATGAAAAAGTCTAGTTTTCCATGAATACTAACTAACTGGCATTTATAAATTTTTATACTATATATAGGGAGGGGCGTACCTCTCTGGCGTTCCAAAATTTGTATTATACAAACTTTCAACATTATACAAAAAAATTTTTAAGTCTTAATATGCATTTTAAGCATACTTTTACGATTTTTTAAAAATCTGGAAAGAACTGAAAAAAGTGAACTTTTTCGCATAAAATGTTAATTAAAGAAACAAAGATCACACTGGTCTTTCTGGTGTTTTGATTTTTAAAATTAGGATAAAAAGACTGACATTTTACGTTTATGGTTTTTCATGTTTTACATGGAACCGCTCATGTCTAGTGTTCTGGCGTTTTATCCAAAATACTTGTATTTCATCACTTTACAAAAATTTATAAACGCCAGATAGTTAGGATTCAGGTCTTCTTTTTATGTCAGTGGCTTTTGTACTATAAAGTTACACACTTTTTAATTAATCAACTGTTTTCTCCATTTTAACAAGTTGTTTGAGTAAAGTTCCATAAAACATCTTTATGCATACTGAAAAATAAAAAAATATTTTACAGATCATATTGAAAGCACCTCAGAAAGTTTGTTACAGCTTATTATTACTTTTTTAATAATTTAAACTTTCAAGCAAGAAAATCTTTACAATAAAGGGATTTTCAAGTCGATGGACTGATTTGTGTAAATGTAATCAGGGGTTTTCAATTTGTAAATTCAGTGGGATTTCTTTTAGCACTCATAAATTATACTAATACTCATATTACAAAAACTGTAACTCATTACAACTTTTAAGGAATATTTTAAATTTGTTTTCCGATTAGAGAAGCCTTATTTTATAGGTATATGCATTGGTAACAACTGTAGATGTTGAATGTTCGTTTTCTGCATATAAACTATGATTAAATGATAAAAGCAAGCAATTTAAAATTAAAAACTTACAAATGGCACCTATTGATTTTATGGCATAAAAGAAATTATAACAATAACATTGACATTTAACCTACTCTTTGATTTAACAGTAAACACTTGTCTATACCTAAATATTTTCTTAAAGACTATTTAAATACTTATTCATGCCTATTTTACAAATATTTGTGCTTTTCCTAGGCGCCTATAATACAATTTTTTGTATTATTTAGAACATGTTTTAAAGGGTTATATGTTTCCAGAAGCTTTAGCTTTATACGTGGATGACTACTTTTGCTTTCAGCATGACAGTTTACCTAGCCATACAGCTAAAGTAGTGTAATCAAGGTGTGAGAAAAATTTACCAGACTTTACACTGAGAGACGAGTGGTCCGCAAATTCTCCAGATGCAAATCCAATGGATTTGTGTTTGGGGATATATAAGCACACAGCTTAATTTTTCAAATGTTGGTACTATTGAGCCTTTTAAAAAGCTGATTGTCAAGTCGTGGAACAAGATTCCTAATGAAGTAGTGGTTGCCGCGTGTACTGCTGCTCCAAAGCGAATTGCCGCCATTTATCATAATAATAGAAACAGAACTGAGAAATATTTCTAAGTTGTAATTAATGTTTAGTTGTGATATTGAAAATAAAGTTTCATTAAGTATTTTTATTCTGATATTTATACTGTATTTAAAATGTAACAGAAATTGTCGGTCACAATGTAGAACTTAAACTAATGCAGTCTACTCATCAGCATATTACTGAACATGAAATTCTGCAACTGTACCTCTTATAGTTTCCAATAGCATATTCAAACAGTTTGTACTTTTTCCCAAGACTACCTGATCAGTTTTAAATTGGCAGATTATGTTCCATATAAAACTTAATAATTTATTTATAGATACAAATTACATGAACAAAAGGTTAAAATTTTTAATATTTGAAGGTGTTACTAACTATCCTCCCAGATAAAATATTACCAAAAAATATCTAAGAACAAATTCCCAAATTGCATGTTTCTACCATGAACCATTCCCAAAATAACTAAACAAGCTTATTTATACGTTTTGTGTTCACAATAAAATAAGTATTGTACTTTGTTATCATGATCATTAGGCTTAAGCCTAAATACACAGAAAAAGAATTAAAGGCTTTAAAGAGAAACAAACTGCTTCATAATAATTTGTTGCTTTACACAAAATATGTAGAGCCTTGCTTCGACATTATATATAAGAAATTTTAGTAAAGATTAGGAACATTAATAACTTTGTAATGAAGAAGTTTTCATCAAAATGATTTTAGAATTTCTTTTTCAGTTTGTGATGTAGAATAATATCGCACCCCCGCTTCAAAAGTGACATAACTCAGAAATGCACATTTGTCTTTTATTGTGTCATAAATAGGGCCCGGAATTATATGCAATTGCATGTTTTATTTGTAGGTATGCAGCCGCATCATGTCAAGATATCTTTACTGATCATGCGAAATCTTACAATTCTACTAAGTTTTATAGTGCATATAAATGCATATATGAGGGGTTAGTGCATATAAAGCAAGTAATTAAGTTTTTGTGCATTTTTTTTAGATTTTGGAAATTTATAGTGCATATAAAACCGCCTTTTCATTTTTGCAGACGTTCTTTTAAGTAAGTAAGTAAAGGAAGAAAAATATTTATTATTAAATGAGATTTTATAATGAATATTTCATTCACTCTATTGCCATATCAAAATGTTGAGAATTGTTTAAAAAACGTGAAATAGAAACCCAATTACAATTCGTGAAGGCAAATTTTGTATTTTTAAGAAATTTAATAACATATTTAGAAGGTCAAGGCATAGAACTGACAGACTCAATAAAATGCACTGACAATGTCAACACTAGATTGAAAAACATAAATGGTGAATGTGGAAAAGCCATTCAAAACAAGTTAAATTCTGTTCTTAAAAAAAATCCAGGATGTATGTACATCTATGAAGGCAATAGCTGAAGTTCTAAAGGGGCAAGAGGAAGATATAGCATTGCTGCGAAAAAATATTATACAATTAATTCCAAAATACAAGTTTGCCCCAATTACATCTACAGATATAAAAAGATCATTTTCCTCATATAATGCTATACTTACAGATCATCGGCGTAGTTTATTAAATGAAAACATTGAAAAGTATATCGTATGCTGTTATATTAGTTTTAGCAATTAATCTTCTATGTGGTTATAGTCATGGAACCTTTTTTTTTTTGTTGACTGTTATCCATTCTTTCTTTAGAATATTTATTTACTTCTTTTTAAGAATACTATATTTTGTTTGAATTTGATATGTGTATTTATACTTATAGTGAGATTTCTTTACGGTTGAACAAAGGTGCTTACTCTGTGTTTTCTTTAGAATGATCTATTGTTGTTTTTTAAGTAAATAGATTAAGTTTGATTTTAATATTTACATTTCAATAAAGATGTTTTGTACTAGAAACGGGCTTTTATTTTTGCAGCTAAAATTAATTGGTTTCAGTGTATATTTTCAGCATATGTCAAGGAAGATAATGCATATTTTTCAAGTTTTAAAAAGCATATATGCAGCATATTTTAAAGGTTTTTAGTGCATATAATTCCGGGCCCTAGTCATAAAGCATAAAAAAATACAAACTTTCATCTGCAAAAGTGACACACAGGTGTGATTTCAAATTGAATTCACATTGTGTCATTTAAAATACACCCTGTATAGTACTTAATAATTTGTTACCAACAATAACTGATCTGTAAATTGATAGTACACTATAACTTACTGTTTTTTTATATCTTACATTGTATGTGCAATACATGTATATTCTTTTTTGTGCAACATTCTTGCTATAAATTTTATGCTTTAATTGGTTTATTACTGTACAAAAAAACATGTTTTTCTTATTGTTCAACTACAAAAATATGTTTTATTACTACTAAAATGAATTAGGATTTTATTATAGCTTTAGATTAAAACATCAAACAATGGCTTTAGAATTTTATTTTTTAGTACAAATGCTGATAAAATTGATACATTTGATTTTTTGTCTAAAATGCATAAATTTATAATTAAAATAAATAAAAGGCACCATCTATACTGTATCTATAATATAATCTTTCTAAACATATCCTGCAGCTTTACAAAAATACTTCATCTACTAATCATATCATTATCACAATCCGTTACATCACTTTTCTATACCCTCCAATTATCCTTTACAAATCATGGAAAATGACATCATAAAATTCAATGCAAAATTGCTTTATATTGGTCAACAAACATTATATGTGTATAAAAGTGCTACTTTGTACTTCATAACTTGTCAATAATTCATTTTCCTTGATTCAGCAAATATTTTTGATAGAGCATGACAAAATATATTAGTATAAAATATATTAGGAAAAACAATATTATGTTATTTATAATAATATAGTTTTAACATACGATATCCATATTTGTTGCTACTACTACAAGGCCTATTTGATAAAATGTATTTTTGGTCGATTGAACTGGTATTATATGTAGATGTTGAAAAGACTTAAATGCGTTATGTTTTAAAAAATAATTTGCATGTTGCATTAAGTCTATGACCTGCACATAATCTCTAAAATATATATGTAATACAGCATCATAATTAGATATTTTCCAATAATAATAATAATAATAGTGCAAATAGTATTTCGATAACTTTTAGACCTTTTTAAAATTTAACATTACATAATTTTTCCCTTTATTTTTAAAGATCTACTTGACAGATCAACAAATCATAAAATCTCTCATTATTGCATTACTACATAAAATATATTAAAGTTTAAAAAATTTAACAAGTGATATATACAATATACCTTAAATTAATATGTATAAACTAGCATAAACATTTGGTTGAAGGTTAACATAATATAGGTCAAATAATAAAAAAAAAACACAACTTAATAAAAATACAAAAACAAATAACACTATACAAAAACAAAAACAATCATTTACGTCCACTAGGGTTATTTAAGAAATCTATTAAAGTGAACAATATTTTACAATAATTATAAAATTTGTAAATGAATTTCTAACTTGATGTTACATCATACAACGCTTGCTTTTATTATCATTGTCGACAGTGGCAAAAATTATTTTCTTAATCGTCCCAAACAAGACCAAACACAGTAACAATTTAAAAAATATTTTAGTATTGTTTATTAAAACAATTCATAGTAAAATATACTTTCTTTATATCATTTTTTCTAGATTGTATTTTGATATGTCTAAAACTAATATTTCTAATAGAACTTTCTTAAAAATATAACGGTCATTAAAATTTCATTCTGAACATTATAGTTTCATTTGATTAACAGTTTACACACCCATCTAGTAAAATAATTCAATTAGTACAAACCTATTAAAATTCTGTGTTAATAACAGTAATTAATACAAATGAGAAACGATCACAATTAATAACAAATTATTTTATCATCCATAATAACAGTAGATGGAGTTCAACAAGGATCTATGCAAGATCCCCTATTGTCAATAATAAAAAGCTGTAAACTTCCTTGAGGCACTAAATAACACTAACACAATAATAATAATAAGAATATCGGTAGTGGTTGGTCAGATAAAGCAAGTGAAGAATTTCTTCACCTACTCTTATAAAAAGAAAAAGTATAGTTCAAATAATGAAATGTATTTTATCTATGATTGTTAAAAAATGAGACCATTATTCAACACCAGTGAATTTATCCTTCTTTAACAGTCATAGATAAAGTACTGTATTTGACTCGCACGTAATGGCTTATTTTATACTGATGTAGAATAATAGCCATTACAAGCTCATTCAATAATATTATCATTATTGATTATTTGTTTTTAATAATCATATTCCTATTGTGAAGATAGTATAGCACATTCTGTTAACTACAATCCTTATCAAAACAAAACTGAATATAATTGATTTGTCAATCTCTATTAGCACCATATAAAATGAAATCATTGTTTAGTAATGGAAACCTGTTAAAGAGCTAGTCACTTTCAATAAAAGACACTTGTTATGATTTTGTGAGCATGTCAGCAATCGGTCTAGGATGTTTCGCCACGAGGATCTCACCGCAGACACATTTGCCGCAGTTCTATAAGCTGTTAAATGTCGAAAAGACATAAAATTAGTAATTTGTCAAAATGAACTTAATGCAATACTGCCAAACACAAAAAAAATGTTTTGTGCGCCATCCATTTCATATTTCAGTTTGTTAATTACTGATTATGATTTGTAAAACTACTGTAGGCTTACTTTTATAATTTTCACATTAGTTATTACCATTACGTGACAAATTAGCGAAGATAAAGCAAAACTTCACATTAGTTCAGATAAATATCTCGAAGTAAATATGTTGGAACTTATTATTTGCGGCAAACTGTCCCTGCGGTGAAAGGTCCCAGTCCGGTCAGCAATTGTGTTCGGGAACAGTAATCATGATTATGCACTGACATCAGCAAAGAAAGTGCTTTTTAAAAATGCTACCTTTGCATTTATGAAAATTGATGTTTGCTGCCGATCATGCAAGAGCTTTGCATCAACAGCGCTGCTAATTGCTGCTTGCTCCTGGAGGCAAGGAATGGCATTGTGAGAATGTCACATTAAAATAACAGAAATAATCACAAACATGCCCACAAAACTCCACAGCCTCCCTTATGATGATAATTTTTAATCGTACAATAGTTATAAGATTTCGTTCCAAATAAAAAGGTTTGGAAAAGACACCAGGATCACTCACTAATAAAATATATAAGAAAGATACTAAATAATTTCTTTAGTTGATTATATACCAAGTTAAGAAAGTATTCAACATACATTATATATTTTGTAATCTGAAATTCTTTTAAATTGCTTTTTACTTAATTATTATATAATTAAACAACATATATTCTGAAAATATCACAAAAGTATCCTTCATTTAATCTCTATTTTCTCTCTAATATAACAAATACACGCACTGGCCTAACCTATTTATCTATAATAGTTGTATGATGTAACACAAAGTTCTAACAAGGGCCTTACAATGTGTAGGTACCTGACTAATTGATTTTTTCAGTATTGGCAGCCACTTCAGCAAGAGTAGCCAATCCATAAAGATCATTATTAAAATTACTCATATAATTAGAATCAACAGGTTTCTCTAACCTAGTGATACTGTTTTTATTTTTTCTCTTTTTGGAACCTACTAAAGAGTTACTTTCAGATTTGGATAACTTTATAACTTTGGTTTTGGTTATACTTGACTCCGATTTGCTACGAATAGATTTACGTTTCTTACTTTCTTTCTTGCGCTGCAAGAATGTCTCATAACTTAAACTTGGAAGTTCTGCTATTCGCAAATCCAAGTTAAAATCAGATTGAAGTTTGACTAAACTATCATCTGAGGCTTCTGATTCTGTGCGTTTACGTTTACCGTTCTTATTGGTGAGTATTCCTCCTTCTGGCACTTCTTCACTTAAATCCTCTAATTTTGTATTTGTACGTTCTGCCAATCGTTTTATCGTATCACCTAAATCTAATTTTGGTGTTTGAGTTTCAGTTTTATTGTGCATCATATTTTCAATTTTATTATTTAGTGCATTTTCAAATTTGTTGTTAACATCAAGTTTGTACTGTGAAAATCGTTTCATTTGTTTGTTCCCTAATAATTTTCCTTCCATCATAAATTCAGCATACCGTTTTCCTTTGCAAGATCTTCCCGACTTTCTAGTTTCTTTAAACTTTTGCTTGCTTGTATTCCAACCATTTTTATTCAATTCCATTCGTGTTTTTTCCTTTTGAGGAAACATACTATCGACTACTTTGTTCATAAGTTCTTGTTGAGTCATGTTTTCTGGTTCATTATCACGAAAACCATTGGTACAATTTTCAGTCTGTTCAGAACTATGGAGTTGCTCTTCTACATATGTATTTTCATTTTGATCTAACGCAACAAGCAACTCATCATCTGGTTTTGCATCAAAAATATTACGAGCAACCTTTTTATTGTCACAGTCACCGAATTCAAATTTTCTTTTTTTAATTGGCTTTGGAGGAAGATTTGCTACTATAGTAGCAGCAACTGGTGTTAATAATTGCTTATGCTGTTCGCTGTCGTTTTCTACATTATTATTATTATTATTGACAAAAGAGTTTGATCTTACATCATCACCGTCAGACTGAGTACCTTCACTACATATACTTATATTGCTATCAGGTGTTTTGGCAATGCTACTTGTAGTATTCGATTTCATTAATGATGTTAAATTACCCAACTGTGTTTCATCTGCTAGTTTTCCTGGTGTGAATTCTGCAGAATTTGGTGTTGTTTGCGTTGGACTAGCTAAAGGTGATGAAGTTTTATGAATACCTACTGGGCGAGTGTTTAATGTTCTTAATGGAGGTGCAGGAAGCTTGTACCATTTAAAGTCTGGATTTGCACAGAAAAAGGCATCCTTGTACTGGAACACAATAAAACTATATTAGAATATACTTAACAAAGTAAAACTTAACTAACTAAACATTACTTAGTGGAGTATTCATCGTAACTGCATGTCAAGATGTCATTAATGTAGTTAAAAAGAAATATGATTACAAGAGATCAATAAAGTTGGAGTTACGTCACAAACCACTGCTGGTCATTAGATCACCTAATAGTTAATCAAGTTCATATAACAAGTGTCCCAAAAATATCTACGTCAGAGTTGGCATTGGAGCTGAGAACGTATGTGGTTTTGATGGTTTTGATTATCAGTTTTAGTTAGAAATCAGTAATCAAAATGCTTACTCGAGAATAGGCAACTTTCTTGATTAAGAATATTAAAACATGTGATGTGCTAATTTATGCTTAACTGATAACAGAAAACACTTTAAATATCTTTTAAAACAGCACATAAAATGTCAGATTTGACAGTTAATAGTATATTATACACCAAGGTTGAGACGACTGTTGTTATAGATCGAGCGCCAATTTTGTATCCTGAGGTGTAAAGCAACCTGATTTCTATATTGATAATAAACAGTTTAACATGAATACTTGTTTATTTACATCTGAAAAAAATTAAGTAATTTAGATTTATAGTGAAGTATAATTCTTTTGTTTTGTGCTTGACATTTTATAGCTATACTACTACTCTCATGGCAAACTTGGCAACTACTGAATTCATATCAATAACCTCACTTTTATTTTTGTTTATGAGTGTGATGGGCTGTGAATAAAATTCTTTAAGAGAACTAGGCATCAAGATGACTGGGCCAAACCCAGTTCTTGAGAAGAGTAAGTAGCTTTTTACTAAATATTAAAGAAATTTTGTTTTACTTTATAATTCGCTGTTTTAATATGCTTTGATTTGATTTATTTTGCAGATTGAGTAGTGCTTACTGATACATAATTTCTTCCCACGGAGACGTTTGTAGGAAACAATTACAAAAATATGTAATGGAACATGCTCTAATTATTGTTTCCAAGATATGTAAATCCATTTTTAGGTTCCTACAGATTATTGTGCTATTTGTGCTCAATAAAGGGTAATTTACTCGAAGTATTATCGGATATATTCATTATAAGAAGATATTAGGTTAGTTCACATTGTTACCATTCTTAATGCATTATAATTTATACATTTATAATCTTTGCAGGTGAGAGGTAACAGTTGGGAGAATGCAGTGTACTTGAAATTTTAAAATAATCGAACTTTTCTTAAATATACATCAGTATCAATATCAACAAGGAATAGGAAATCGCATTTAATTTACAAATTCTGTACATCATATAAATTCATAAATAAAACAATAGAATAAGTTCTTTTGCCAATTTTATTTTTAAAATCTCAGAGCATAAAGCAATTGTAACAAAACTCAACTTGATAATTTATGCTTAAGGACGTTCTCAAGGAGCAGCGCCCTCTTTCTCCTCGTCGTATATGCGAAGGAATAAAAATATAATACGTAATAATATTATTAATCATAAATAAATATTACATTCTTACACTGATAGAGACACGAGTTATTTACGTTGGGTTTTAGTATTCATTTTTTTAAATAGGCGGAAAAACAATTGAAAATTGTTTTGAATAGCTCTTGTTGTCACGATTCTAATGATGTAAACATGATAGGATTGTTTTGGTTTTGATTTTTTTGTGTTGAACGCTGCTGTGACCAACTGTAATAATTGCTGTTCATCTTCAAAATTTTGGTTGGGCACATGATTCTTGACATAATCCAAGAGGAAAAAAATCTAACGGTGTTAGATTAGGTGATCGTACAGGCCAGGGTACTGCAGAATGCATTAATTTATAGCATAAGAAATCAAAATAACCCTATCATGTTTACATCATTAAAATTGTGACAACAAGAGCTATCCAAAGCAATTTTCAATTGTTTTTCCGCCTATTTAAAAAAATGAGGTTGTTGATGGTTACTCGAAACCAAAACGTTGTACAGGAATTTTGTTGGCGTATTTTAATAGAGAACAAAAAGTGGCAATGGAAAAGTGGTTTTAGTTTTCCGATATCTCTTCAAATAAAGGGAAGAAAAAATAATAACGAAAATCGAGAAATCTACTTTTTTTTAAATATCTCTGAAACTATCCAAGATATCTAGATTTTGCAAACGCCAACAAAAAGGTCCTATAAATAGCCAACTTTCATCCCATTTAACCGATGTTGTATCTCTTACCGTTTCCAAGATCCCCATGCTGTGCATCCTTATCTTGGACACACTGTATATTATTGCATTTTTGAATGTATCATTAAATTTTGAATAAGAAAGATATAAGATAATGTATCTCTATATTATTAATTTCCGAGATTTTAATTATTTTCTGAAAAGTGTCATATTTACATTGTTTAACAAAACCGGTAATATTTCAATTATTTTAAAATGAATTCAAATCCAATTTTAAAAAGGCTAGTTTTACCTTATAATATCATCAGAGTTACTTCTTAATATACAGAATGTCCATAATTAATACACAAACTCGAACAATTTCAAGTATCTGTATTTCTATTTTTTTAAATGGAACACCCTATATCTATTTTAATTTTTTAATTCTAATTAGTAAGTACTCTAATTTTTATTAAGCATGTCCTATATCTATCTGTGATAGTTTCGAAAATATTCCGGGTTTTATTAATTTTTGGTTTTAATATTTTAATTCTTGGTATGCTATGATTTTCTGCACGATAATAACAAATGCTTTACTTGAAAGAAATACTGTCAAATGGCCGATGGCCGGTAAGATCACCAGATCTGACTAAACTTGATTTTTTTCTATGGGGGGGATATATCAAATTTTCAAAAAAAATTGAAGAAAATTTATTTTCTAGGTATGCTTTGCTTGGGAACGCCCTTAAGCAGCAATAAATTGCTATTTTTCTTTATTCTAACTTACAACTTTATGAGTTGAATTGTATTTGTACATCTGTTTCGTTCACTCACCCTGAAGTTGCTCCATGTGACCATATGATAAGACAATACTGCCAATATTCACCTGGTTTCAAACTAAAATTCTTTTGTTTTATCATATGATATTTACACTGATCAAAATTTTTTATAATTTGATATGAAATTTTGTTTGTTATTTTGATTTATAGTAATATTTGGTGAAGGTGGAAGATGTAATGCCCTTGAATAAAAGAAGTAGCACAAAATAAGCTGATATAATTCAAAGAATTTTTTTAAAACTAGTGGATTTTCCATTATTGCCTAGGTCAATAATGATTTATTATTAATCTCCTCTAAGAGCTATTTGACACTATAATTATGCTAAATTTTGTGGAAATTCTATAAAAGAATTTTTACAAATATTTCTTTGGAAATCTTTGTTACGTTGTAGTGGGTTGTATGCAACTTATGCATATTTTTTACAAAACTTTTGATTTGATATTTACAGCTGTTTGAAGTGACCTTTAATGCAACTCATAAACATAACCTCAAATAATAGGGAAGCAAGCACAATTTTTTAGAACCCGTTCTATAAAGATTTCTACAAAAATTTCTATGTAAAGTCTGTTTGCAACATCCAAAAATTTTTAAAAAATTAATTTGTACAAAAGTTTATAGAAAATTTAGCATAGTGTCAAACAGCTCTAAGCAAACAAAAGCAGCAAAGAAAAACAAATTCATGACTCCAAAATAAGTCAATAATGGTATGTTTACAAGCTAGTAGTGAAAGAAATTCATTATGATTCATCTTATGTATCATGTAAGAAAAAAGAGATATTTTAATATTCATAGCCAACCCTGACATACATCATTTTGGAACACTCGTTGGAAAAAATTAACCTGATGATGGTTGCACAAAATTGAAGTGTCAACAATTCTGAAAATTTGTGGTTAGAACCGTGTCAGTGCAATGAACTCCCCATTTGTACAAACAGCAATCAGTAATTTTAATTGAGAACTATCCATTTGGGAGAAACAATTCATGTAAAGTAAAGTAAAACTTAGTTTTATCTAAAAGTTATTATGGTTATGTAACTACACTAAAAATTAAGTTTGAGTTCTCAAGCTAAATAATTGAAGCTAATCTAACCTATTATTCATCTTTGAGAATAACAAATGTATTTGTTATGGGAGTTTGCACGATGCTATTGCCCCTTCTTCAATCATAAAAATGAAATGTTTACGATTCCAAAGGTTTTAAAAATTTAAAGTTACATTTCTTTCAAATTTTAAAGGCATACTAAGCAGAATTTAAACAATTATGTTACAAATAGAAAGCACGAGGATTAAAAAAAAATATTTTGCTAATAAGAATTAATTATTCAATTGTCATAAATGTTCACTGCTTAAATATTATATTTAACAGACATTGGAAGTAACGTGTATTACATGTTTACTCATTTACTTACAAGGATGAATTTAACTTCTAATAATTCAATGATTACTTATTAAGTTAGAAAATTCAGTTTTCAATCTAGTTAGCTGTGATATAAGTGAAAAGGCTTTTATCAATATGATGTAACGACGTAATGATTAAAAAGTAAGCTGAATTTACTTTTTATTTAACACTTACCTCCTTTGCTAAACTAGTGTATGAGCTCTTTTCATTGGCATCGAGTAAGGCCCACCATTCACCCAAAATTCTAGTAACTCCCCGGTTTTCCAAATGTGGAAATCTTTGGCGTACAATAGGACGATGTTTTTTACAAAAAATCAGGAACGCATTCATAGGCCTTCTAGCATGATGAGAAGGTGAAGCTGTCTCCTTATCAGGTGTTGAAGGAGTTGGCGAAAACACTTCTTTAGCTTCTACTTTGTACTCGCTTTCGTCAACTTCTTCGTTATCTTCTGTAATATCATCGTTCTTCTTGCTTGCCCATGTTGTTTTTAATGGTTTTATATCTAAACTAAGACTTGCTTTTAAATAATTCTTTTTTTGACCAATTCCTTTATGCATATCAAAATTTTCTTTTGTCCATATTTGATTAATGTTTTGGTTTCTATTGCACGATTTGTCATTTGGAGGTAATCTGTTTTCATTTTTTATTATAGTTGAGGTGTTGTCAATGGACAGTAAGCTTGCATTAGAGGCTTCCATTTGGAATAGATTTTGAGTAACTATGGTGTTATTATTTTCGGACAGAAAGTTCATTTTGAATTTTTTCAAGTAATAAACGAATGATTGAAAATGATCATTGCAGATAAACAGTACATGCAATGCGCTAGTTCAAACACTGAAACAAAAAAATACATCTTATCCTGTGTACTGACTAGAGTATGAACGAACCAAACACCTAACAAAACAAATGTGTCACGCTTGCATGATTATTTTGCACATTTGGTTTGTTAGTTTCTATACGATATGATCTTGCATTTGGTAGTTAGAGCAGAGATGGGTAAAAAAAAGTAACTATGACTTTTTTCTCCTATCACTGTTTAAAATAAAGAAGAAATCTGAAGAAAATTAATTCTGTACTGTACACCTTTCATGCTGAATGAGATGAATAATGGATATTTTAATTAATGCTATTAATCTGAAATTCCTTCGGGTACAGACAAGACAACTTATCGATAGTAAACGGATAACATCTGGCATGGCACATTAATGTGATCGGTGAGGTGCATTTACAGTAAGAATAATAGTGCACATTGGGTTTGTTTGGCGTGTTCGGTTCGTTCATGCATCGTTTTTTTTTTTTTATTAAACACTCAGCATTAAAAATCAGCTTTTTAAATATGTATACTGTGTGATCAAAAAGTATCCATCTCAGTGACCTTTGAATAGTGATTGAAACACTTAAACAATTAAATTGATATTTTAATTTAAATTTTAACTTGGTATTTGTCTAAAAGTCAACATATGATCAACAATTATTGTCATCAGAGGTGGCCAAGAAAATCGAAAGGCACATTTTTACTCAATACTGAAATAAATGAATTCACACCTAATAATATTTCCTGCACTAAACCAATAGATGCTTCCACCTAGATTCTAACCTTAAAATAAAAACCACTGCTAACTTTGTTTACACAATTTATTAAATCAATTTGAACAACTTATTTTGAACTACAGAAGTTGCTCCTTCATAAAGAGTGCAACACGTCTCTTCATGTTATCAAAGATTTTTCATAAAAGGCAAGATGTAATTTTATTGCATTCTTCCACAATGTTTCGTTATAAATTTTGCCAAGTATGTACTAGTGTCTTGAAAATGACGTTTTTTAACAACGAAAACAGAAAGTAACCAAGAGGACTGCTACACACACAACCTTGGTGGATAGAGATCTTGCAAGATTAGTCTTTCATCATAAAATTGTTTCGAGAATTCCAAGGTGGTTTAAGCTACGTGTGGTTGGGCACTGTCCTGCTGAAAGTGACCACGCTGCAGTTCGATCAATAAATGATTGTAATATATTATTCTGATATCTTTCAGCGTCGATGAAATCCTCAAAAAAGATGGGGTTGATTATTCTCCTTTCTCTGATAAAATTAGGACTGTCAGTACTCCACATTCTCATTATTTGTGAGCTCACATCTCTAGATAAATAAAACCATGACTCACCTGAGAAGAACATCAAATCTAAAGTGTTATCATCAAAACTGTCCTGAAACCAGGTACAGCATGCAACTCTTTTATTGTAAACTGGGTTCCTGAAGAAGCTGTAATCCAAATCCTTTTTTAAAATGGATTGAAATATATACTGTAACTAAGATTGGTCTTGAGCTCTTACTTTTTCAATGATATCATCAATTAGAACTTGTTTTCTACCGGCTCCCTTTTTGTTCAAAATTAGCAACTTACAGTATGCTGCAGTTGATGGAAGAAATTATCATCAATCACTGCTACTTCAGGAAAATGTTCACAAAACTTATTTAAACATACACTATGAATCCATTCACCATTTTCTAAACATTGACAATTTCTATAATAAGACTATCATCAAAATTTTATCTTCGTGAGAAAACATTTTATTATTTTAATGCAAAATTTAACAGTTACAAAAATAATAAAAATTTATTTTTGATTTGTGTTTTGTTTTATTATTGGATGTACTACTGCTTTTGTTTTTTATAAGCAGAGCTGATGACAATAATTTTTGATCATTCTTTAGTTTCATAGTTAACCATGATGATGTCAATTTCTGATCACACAATATAGTAAACATGCCACATATTCATAAAATTAAAAAAAACATCATTTTATAATCACTAGAGAGTGCAGTTTGATAGGCAAAATCATAAACGTGAATTGAACTAAATTATAATGAAAATTAAAAAAAGGAAAAAAAATAACTTAAGTATAATTAAATAGCAATAATATTTATACACTGTGCTCATTTTACTCTCGCTCTGTCCCTACAATCTACAGGCAGTTATTCCACGTAATCAAGTAACATTAAATAAAAATAATTCACATTCGATTCCTATTTTAATATCTCTACCAAAGGATCGAGAAAGATAAAATGGGTACACTGTATATTTTTTACATTGAAGCATTAAAGAAAAAATGAATTATCTAACACTGTTTAAAAAATAAAATTATATTTTTGATTATAAATGTAGAATACACATCTTAAGCTAATATTTGACTAGCAGAATTTTAACAGGTATAAAAACAAACCTTGACTACCACATATGATACCAAGCATACTTTTATACAGGGTGATTCCGAAATAAAGGGTATCCTCTTAAAGGTGGATAGCAGTGTGATAGTACAACATTTGCGATAAAAAAACGGTAAGTAAAAAATGCATAGTTTCCGAGAAAAATGCGATTGAAGTTTAATCGCTAACCCAAGCCGGTCCTGCTCTCATACTTTTACTTAAGCAAAAATCGATAGGGGTTGACTGACTGTCCTTGTCATTGGCAGGTAGTTCTTGCTATTTATGTGAGGGGTATAATAGTTTATCTGGTTTCTACAATGCCATAAATAACCAGTAGGAACTTTTACTTTTTAATCTGCAAATGGAAAAATATTAAAATTTTACTGTTAAGTGATTTTTTTTCTGTATACTTCCGAAGAATCAAAAACTTCAATAAGCATTATGCTACATAAATAAAAATTGGTTGAATTTATTAAATTGAATTAAATACAGAGGTGACAGTTAGTAGTACCTTCCATGCGCATGTTTCATTCAAGTAGTATGTGTAATCCATTGCCACTTAAAATGTTTCTTAATTATGTGACTAAATAATAATAAGGAATTAAAATGTTGCTTGTGAGATAGGAGTCTAATTGTTCGTAACATAAATTTTGTTATTATTTTTTTACTGTTTTAACGAATTTCAACAACCCTGCATGTTAAACATACTTCAGATTTACGAAGGGAAAGTTGTAAAATGTCCAGGGGAGTAGCTTATGATGGCATTTATTGTTCATTGTGCTACTACAGCTGCACTATATTAGTTCCAAGAAAATAGGCATGTCTGGTAGATTTTCGTTCTTGCACTACAAGGGTTTAAAAACACCGTAAATCTCCTTAACTTTCACTTTTTAAGGCGACAATACAAGAAACACTTTTCTTTTTCTAACCAGAGACGGCTTCAGTTTTTAATATTTAGGAAAATTGTCAAAATTTTCAACTTTCACGGAGCCACTTCGTTTTATCATTTTTTGTCTTCTTTTAGCCTCACTTATCACCCATTAAAAGGATACCCTTTATTTCGGAATCACCCTGTATACAGATATAGAGGATTTAACTTCTAATTATCTCACCACTGGAAGTTTGCATTCTTGTAAACCATAACAAATACAAAGTCAGTTAAATGAAAAAAAGCTTGTCTATTTTAAAGATCGATGTTTCATTTGTTAAAATATCAACTGGAAAACAAATACCCTATACAGGGCGATTCACAACTTATAAGATAAGAGGGGGGCATGAAAGAAACTGAACTACATTAAATTCCATTAACAAAATATGCATAGTCTCGAAGATATAAAGCCTTAAATAATTGGACCCACCATTTTTGCTAATATATTCAGTAGGCATAACTCATCTAGATACTTTGATGATAAGATACATTAATTCTGATTTCATCATGAACTCAGCAGGAAAAAGTAGATCAGTAGTGTGTATTCAGTTTTTTTTTCTAGCTCTCCTAGTTTCTGAGATACTCTGCATTTACCTTGAATTTGGGCCACCCTGTATTACCTACACAGCCTGGCCTACAGAATTTATTTGAAGAATTCTACAGAATAAACAATTTAAATGCTTACTGGAATTCAACTATTAATATTTCCAAAGTTAGAATTGTCCTAACTTTTAATATGTACTTGGCATTGCTATTAGATGGCGCCTTAATATTTTCACGCTGCTAATATTGTATTAGCTTTTGTATACAGTGTGTCCACATTTCCATGCTCACTATTGGGATCTCGGAAATTGTATGAGATACGAAGTCGGTTAAATTAGTCAAGTTTTGGCTACTTTGGGGATCAGTTTACTTATGTTTTTGTTTTTTCAAAGAAGTTTATGGCTTACTAGATATTTGCTAAAAACGAAATTATCTTATTTTTTTTAAGAAAAAGCATTTTCCATTTAGTGTGCAATGTATTTAAACATGAAAATCATTGATTTTTGTCAGATAAATTACATTTGTTATGTAACAATTGCTAAAACAAAACAAAAGACGCTTTTAAGATATTTTACTGAGCATTCGCAGATAGCATCAAATAAGTAGCTAATGCCCTATAAAGGCGTATTTATCTTGTTTTAGCAATTTTTGCATAACAAATGAATTTTTTTGATAAAACTCCACGACTTTGTGTTAGATGTCATGGCACACTATGATAAAAAATGATTTTCACTTCATAACTCGGTAAACCAAAAGAATAGCTATGTCAAACCATGTATCACTAAAAAGCATTTAAGGCGTGCAGTTCAGTAATATGGAAATCAAGTAGGCGTTCCATTAGAAAAAAATTTGGATTTACGTTTCACCGCCGAAGTAAAACAAATTTTTTTATGTTTCGGAGTAAATTCTCTAAAACACCCTCCTTGCTCTTCTTTTCTATCTTTGTTCGTTCCTGAGATATTTCACTTAAAAAAAATAAGATAATTTAGTTTTTAGCAACTATCTAGCAAGCGGTGAACTTTTTTGAAAAAACAAAAGCATAAGTAAACTGATCTCCAAAATAGCCAAATCTTTTCTAATTTAACTGACTTCGTATCTCTTAAAATTTCCAAGGTCCCAATAGTGAGCGTCAAAATGTGAACACACTGTATAACCAGCATGAAGTGGGCAAGCAAGGACAAAACAATCGTCTGGAGGTATGATGGTCAATGCGTGCACGATTTTTTAAACCTATTGTGGAGAGACAGTAGATTTTTGTTTTTGTATTAAATGCTTACTGGAAGTTTTTTCAAATGTAAACCATAAAAAATGTTAGATCTTATAAAACTGTACAATTAAACAAAACAAATAAGAGAATCCAATACATTGGTAAAATAACATGAAGTATATAGTGTTAACAAAGGCAGGAAGTAAAAAATTCTCAAAGCAATGTGAGAAATAAAACCAAAATATGTCTTAACAATGAGTAAAGCACATAAACAAAGATAGAATGTCATAGAGAAAATGCTTAAAAATATTTTATATAAATTGAAAAATTTATTAAGTAATAAACAAAGATTAAGTAAAATGAGTAGTAAGTAACAAGTTACTATTGATAATAAAGGAAGAAATTGTAAAGAGGAAATTATAAAGGCTACTAAAGACAATACATACAATAGAACTTGTGAAATATGACCTTTTAGAATTAATTAATTAATTAATTAATTTCATCTTTACATCAGTAATTTTAGATGGAAATAACTCATAAAGATCTTACAAATAAAACAGTAAAAGAGAGACTAAAAACTATCATAAAAAAACTTTTGAGTAAATTATATTTTTATTATGGACTTATAAGGATTGTTTAGGTTGAATCACTGATAATTATAGGCTTCAGCGAATACTTATAATTTGAATAATTGTAATAATTAAACTGAGTCATTAATGTACGTACATTCATATTATGAGGTACTTGAATAGTATTTTTTTGAATATAAATCACTATTGTTAAGTGGCCATTTTTACATATACTATCATAATTTTAAAAAAGTAAAAGAAATGTTACAATCTTTATGTCTCTGAAATACTTGCTGCATTGTTGCATCATAATTAGTTATATTACAGCATTTCCAATAATTGCAGCATTTCTTTCTGATTAGAATATTATCAATGTTTCACGCTGTATCGTGATAAATTACTTAGTATATAATCTCAAGGGGAATCCCTGATATATACTACATATTTCTCATTAAATTTTTAATATATACATCAATTGTTTTAATCTCTAGTTACTAACTAAAATAATGTAGCTTTTTAAAAAGAGAATTCAAAAACATGCAAATCTTATAAAAGTTAAGATAATTTTATCTTAAAAAAAAACAGATCACAAATAGATACCGCATTATTAATAAAATAAAGTCCTGCAATTTAGACTTTATAATAATCTAAGATTACTCGTCATTGTCACAAAAGCAACCTAAAAAACTTGTTAAAGCCTGTTTAATAGATTTAGGAATGACACATCAACAGCAGACTAAATTCAGTAATAAATGTACAGGGTTATCTCTAAACTGAAATGATCAGTGGTGTCCACAGTTTTCTCAGATCAAAATTAAGGCTGGTACGTGCTGGTTTCATGTTGTCAACTTATTAATCTTATCTCCAAAGAGACTTAAGCTATTCAGATGAAATTCCACATGATTATTATCTATAAGGTGCTTTACTTGCAATCATCTCTCCAAAGATGAGAATTAAACTTTTACAGTTTGTATTTCTGAAACACTAGTAAGTACACTTAAAGTAAGTTATGAAATATTTTTAAATTTCAGAGACACCCTGTATCATACAACCAAACAAAATCAGTCCTTATCTTCAACAACTGTTTTATTAGTAGTGGTGCTTAGAAACTATAAATAAAAAATTATAAAAATTAATAAATAACAATAGAGTTCATGGCCACCTATATACACAATTTGATTGCTTTGAATACTCTTACTGCAAATTCATGTTATTTCTTATCACATACTTCTTCAAATTGGTTCTTAATGATTTCTATTCTAAAAATGTATTCATACATGAATAACACGTTTTATTTATATTTTATGTACCTAACATTATTAACAGAATTATACTTTTAATTAAATACATATGTTTTATAAACACAGTACAATGAATAATGCTCTCCAATAATTACCAATTTCTTTATAATTAAATTAACACTTGACACCTGTATAAAATATGTTGTCGATAAAAAAAGAAATTCAGTCACATTGATTTTATACTTGCAGGAAAATTATGAGAAATAATCATGCCTTCCAGAGTAGCCATTTTAAGTAATGCAATTACACCATCTCTATTATTTATGGTCCTACAAAGGTACCTCATATTGAAAATGTAACTTTTTTAGTTCTTGATCAAAAAGTGTTTGGATAAAAACTCACTGCCAATCTACAAAGTGTTTCTAAATGCTTCTGCCTTGTTGATTTATTTCAACAACTAATACATATTTGTTTCCCGTCATTTGTCAATTGCAAATGTCATTGTCCTGCATTTAGCAATTTAGTTAATCTTGTGCTGGAATTCGTTGTATTGTTCCACATGTTTTCTCTCTCTAATTGCGCTTATTGTATGAAAAAGTCTTTTTCAAGACTAAAGTTGCTGTAAACATTAAGAAATATTATTGAAATTTATTTTCAGCAGCATTGTAAACAATGGTCTATACTGTTCAACAAGACATGTTTATCGTTATGTCTTATTACCAAAATGGTGTAGTTCACGAAGGATATTGTATTCAAGCTTGCAAAGATGAATTTAGAATCGGATTTCCTGATGCTAATGTTCCAGATAACGCTTTAGTTTCTCACACTGAAGATATAGTTAGTCAATTTGCTAGAAGAGCATCTGTTGAGAAGGGTAAATCTTCAGGAAGACCTGAGTGAGTGAGTGAGACAAATAATTGAAGAAAATCCACAAACCTCACTTTGCAGAATTTCACTTCAAATGAATATCCCTTTAAGTACTTGCCAGATTATAGTAGTTGAAGAGAATATTGTACATGGTTTAAAAACAATAATTTACTGGATTTGTCTTTTTACTCCAATGAGGCTTGGTTCCATTTATCTGGGTATGTAAATTCACAGAATTTTAGAATGTGAAATGCAGAAAATCCTCACCGTTTTGTTGAGATATCTCTACTTCCCATCAAAGTAGGTGTTTGGATAGCAGTGTCTCACAGAAGGCTTATTGGTCCTACATCTTTTCATGACACTGTCACTGCTAAGATATGGAGAAATCCTAAATGTCTTTATTAATGAACTGCATGATGACGAACTCCAACAAGGATATTTCCAGCAGGATGGAGCTACAGCTCATACTGCACGAGCAACGATCGACTATTTGCAACAATTTTTTCCAGATAGGATTATTAGTAGAGGAACAAATATTCCATGGCCATTTCACTCACCCGACTTGACGCCTCTTGATTTTTCCAAATTTGGTGTTTTAAAAAACTTGGTTTACAAAAGACGGATGGAGAATTTAAACGAATCGATGTAAGAAATTACAAATCAGTGTCATGACATTCATCAGCAAGTACTCCAAAATATCTTTGAAAATAAGGAAAGCTTTATTCATTTTTGAATGAATTGAATGTTTTTTATTTTTGATGTTGGTGTGAGTGTATGAATAAACTTTATTAGTAAATTGCAGACCATATTTCCTTTATTTTGTAATTATTTTTCTTTATTCTTAGCTGTATTCTTTAACATTTTATTAGATTAGTTGAATTCATATACTCTAAACAATCATTATTTCATCAATAAGGTTTATTAACAACTAAACGTAACTTAATAATTCTTAAAAAACATAAGATTAGGCAAACATTCTAATACATATTCTGTTTCTCACAGCCCACTGGACCCAGAAACATTTTTGAACACTGTACTATGATGGTATAGTACGTGTTTTCTCAATTTGGTAAGTAATCAAAGGCAAAAATCTCTCATAATACTATGGGATTGATAAAAAACATTAAAATGATACTTATCAGGAAGATTCAAAATTAATTGATGGTTCCCAAAAAAAAGAAACATCAAGAGTTGTAAAACAAAAATGTTGATTTAAGAAATCCATGTAAAAAACATCTACACATTTTCTAACGAGATAGTTGATACTAAAACTAAGACAGGGAAGAGATAGAGAAGTCACAGATACATCTCACGATATCACCAAATGACATCAGAAAGCCCAGAAAGACAAAATAAAAAGTTAACTGAAATAAATTGATAAATCCTTCAATATCGCATTCAGGGCACTTGATCCTTGATTTTTCTTAACAGTGCTTTTCTCATACCATGCATGTTTATATGATGTCTTTTTAAAGATAATTTATTATTGAAAACCTTGTTGCATTCTAAACACTTATTATCATTTACAACTTCCATGGTCTAGTTTATCTTATTGTTGTTGTTTATTTATAAGAAACACAATCAAACAATAATATTGATTTTCATTTATATAATTATAATGTCATCCCTGTTATTCCTTAGATTTATCGATTTGCGACAGACATTGGTTGTATATCCCATTTAAGAAATAGATATAAGAATATTTAAAAGATGGGAAACTTCTTTGGTTAAATAAGAATAACAATTGACAGTCCATACTGTCACGAAACCCTCATAATCCAGTTAAGTCAGGTTAGGCTAGGTTAAATCGATTTAATTCAACTGCTTAACGTTAAGTTAAGTTAAATTACTTTAAACCGATTTAATTTGCTTTAAATAAAACAGTTAACTTGTCTAACTTAAGTTAGATTTAGTTAAGATTAGTTAAGTTAGTTCAGTTTCACTTGCTTTTTATAAGGTTAGGTTAGGTTTACTCACTATAGCTTCTTTTATTTGGATTAGATTCAGTTAAAATAAAGTTACATTTGCTTAAAATTGCTTATGTTAGGTTAGAAGTACTTGTAGGTACAACTCCAACAACAACAACAAAAATAATTCTAAGCAAACCTAACCTCATTTTAACCTAGACTAACCTCAGTTGGCTTGATTTTATCTAGCTTAACTCATTTTAACTGAATCTAACCCAAATTAAAGAAATTAACTGATTAAAGCGAGCTAAAATAACCCAACATAAAAAGCAAACTGAACTGATCTAACCTAACTCATTTAAAACTGAATCTAATAAGACATGTTAACTATTAATTAAATAACTTAACATTATGAAAAGCAATTTAATCTAACATAACCTAAAGCAATTTAATTTGATCCATTTAACTGAATCTAACTTATCTTAACTTGTTGCAATTTAACCTTCTTTGTATCTGTAATAGTTTTCAAAATTCCCATGCACACACTCAAATCTGAAACTTTCTCTTTACAGGATGATACGAAAACAAACTAGAATACTAATGCAGCAAACTCCTGAGTCAAAATCAAACCTACTTTCTTACATAAGCTGATATCCTAAGACCCTCTTAAATTGTCGACATAAAAATAAGAACATACAGATGGAACAATCCATATATAGTTACAATACGCAAAAGTTCAATCTTAATTTAATACCTCATGCCATTTTTTGATATGCATGAAGAAACAAAAGATTTTAAATCAAGTTTTGACGTCAAAGCATTTTGTAGAATTCCATTTTACTCGTAAACGATGCATCCCAGGAGGGAGATGCAACAGAAGTCTTTTTCACTAGATTGTTTGTGGGTCTCAAAGTTGGTAAAATTATCCATTTACATTTGTTTGCTTCATCCTACATCTTCACTTCTGTGGGGACTATCTAAAACAAAAATTTGTAAAATAGTTAGTTGTCCTATACCGATAACTAGGAAAAAATTTCATCTCGGTATCTAAAATTTTTTTCCAAGATGTCAAAAAAAAAACAAAGGAATTCTAAAATAAACTTAGACATCCTGTATCTTGAAACAGTGCACATTAGAACATAAGCTTGTGCAAAAAGACCCGACTTAATCTTCACTCAGGAATCTGCTGTATGAATTAGTTTGTTCACTTCAGAGACACCTTGTATAACAATTCAACTAAAACAGATACATCTATCATCAAGACAGTCCTAAGATTTTTCATGCGAAAAAAGTTGGTAATAGGATGTTATCTTCCAGAAGGGATGTAAAGCAGTAGATCCTGTATGACTATGATGAGTTGCACGTTGGAAATTCCCACTGGGATGTTGGAATATCTCTGGGTTGACCAACTGATAAATGTGTCAACTGTTTTATAAAATAATTATTTGCGCATTGTGCAGCAGTTTTATTTTCACGGACTACTATATGTTTCAAAATATCAAACCTAAAATAATTGAAAAGTTCTCTAAATCTCCTATCCATGGTTGCCAAGCCAATAATGACTTGCATTTAAAAAAAATTACTTCTCTTTTAATTTAGAAGATCTTGACTGTTAGGGAAAATGTATACCTGTGATAAGAAAGGAATGTGCCAACTTCACCCTAATTCTAAGCCAAAAAGTTCACGTGACTCTATGTCAGCAAATGAGCTGTTTTCGAGAAAGTTTTATTTAAAATTGACTGTTTCTTCAATATCTTAAGAATATTTTACAAACTTTTCATCATCGACATACTTACTACAGAAACTATGTTCCTTTCTGATCATCGTGTATACTATGTTATTTGATTGCTTGGTAATGATTCAACATAAATCTATAGCAGCAGGAAACTAGAAATTTTGGATTTCTGATCATAACAGAGAAATAAAGATCGCTCAATTTCAATTTCACCAATAAATTTGCCTTAAAAGTTTAAGACAGTATGACATAGACCTCATCATTCTTTCTCCAGTAATAACCGAGATGGCTCATAAATGTATTTAAAATGGGACACTGTATATTATATGCAGTAAATTGATTAACAAAAGTGCCCACTTTAACAACCATTTTCCATTATACAGGGTATTCCAGAATAAATCAGCAGCCTATATCAAAATTTCTATAATGATTAAACCGTATATATCTAGGCAGTTTTTGATTTTTGATTTACTTAATTATCTAATTACAAGGGGCCAAGACTCAAGTTTATCAATTGTCCAGAAACTGAATCTATGGTTTGATTCAGAGCTTGATGTAATTTTCAAATATGCAAAAGTACACAGTGCAGTGTTTCATTTGAAGTTGATGTTATTGCCAGTAAAATCTAAAGTGTTGGCAAGTGCAAGAGTACCTTGATAATATGACAAAATATGAGTAATCCATACATACAAAACAATTTCATTTCAGTTTAGCTAATAAATAAGAAAAAGAAGGAGGTGAATCTAGTTTCAGACTCACCCTATAATATGGTTACTATACAAGATTATTAATGATGGACGGACATACTGGGTCAACGAAGGAAAGAGTAGCTAAGGTTTTCATATCAGTTTGTTTGCTGTGGTGATTATAAAGATTAATTCGAATATTGTCTCTATCTTTGTACATGGCCATTTGTTCAGATACATTTGCTTACGTCAAAACCATAAAACATGCCCGAGCTCTAGCAATAACGATGCAATGACTGTCAACATATATGGATTTGTATGCAAATTCACTGTTAAGTATTCATTTCTTATGCATAAAAACAATATTTCCAACCGTGTTAATAAGCATAAATTGCTCAGTAACGCCAAAAATCATTGATATCAATAACCAAAAAACACTTGTAAAATAGATATTATTATTTTTAAAGCAGATTAATTGCTAAACAAAGCATAAAATTACTTATTTTTAAACAGAATTCTTATCAATAATTAATATCAAACTTTATCATAAACAAAGAAAATGTTTTGCTTCACGTGTATCGAACACCACCTGGCAAATGGACTAATTATTCATTTGAATGTTCTACACAACGATAACTAAAAAGATAATAAAATTAACAAGAATAAAATAGAATTATACATTCCATGCATCCCCAAAACAGTATGGGCTCAGGAAAACAAACTTTATGTGAAAAAAGGAAAGAAGCATTTAAATTTTGGCAAATAACGTTGCATTCAATTTAATTGGCAAATTAAACAATAAATACCAGCAATGATTAACACCTTTATTAAATGTATAGTGTAATATAAACAACCTGCCACATTCAATTAGTCTTTTTAATGTGAAATGCAATTATAACAATAACTTCTTTGGTTCAGGTTATAAATTCAATATTTAAAAGAATTTCTTATTCAAATTTCTATAAATACACTGTTATGTATGTGGCTTTCATAAGGAGGTTATAACTTTTATCAATAATAAACAAGCTACCTGACCACAATTTAAAACAGATTATTTTAAAAGTATACTAAACGTGTCTATAAATACTAAACAATTAATAAGTTGTAATTTACCAAAAATCATGTTGGTTTAGTTACCACTTTCAATGTCATTTGAAAATGTACGAATAGGAAAACGAAAAGAATACGAAAAGCTTGTACAGGATTGCGAAATCGTCCCACTTGTACACTTTCCATTCCTGACAGATGTTTGATTAAATTTTAACAGAAATTGGGAATAAACGCGGGGGATGTGAATTACAATGCGTTCATTGATATTTTAGGCCCAGGCTCTAGCAGAAATTCGAACATAAGGTATAATACATTTCAAATTATTCTTCAAGGACGATGGGCCCCGCATCATCTTCATCATTCAAACTTCAATTTTTAAATGAAATTGCCCGATTATTGACTTGATGTATATGAACATACATGTAAACACGTTAATTCTATGAATATGTGGCACTGTGATTGTCAAACAAAACGTATAAATAAAGTAAAATGTCTTATTTACCTGTGATCTAGTGCCCCATGAAAAACGCAATCACATGACGTCACCGCGATTAAAAAACTCACACGAATTGATAGTCTATTGTTGTGATGATGACACAAAAATAACCCTTCAAGTAACTTATTTTCGGATAATACACCCACTTATTACATTTCTGTCATCCTAAACTATATGTCGCAAATTATGATGAAGCACTGCAAAATGCAAGATGTCCGCGCTCTGTTTAGTTAGATTGTCAGCTGTTCCCCTCCCCTCCAGCGTATAAATGTTGACATTGAATTTCATTGGTGGATTTTTTTATTTTCTTGGATCAAAATCGCTTGTTTTGAAGGCTCATACTGCTTACTAATATTCCTTAGTAGTTTTATTAGCTATCTCAAAAAATTCCTAAAGCTTTTATGTAATTTTAATTGTAATATTACAACAAATCAGGCAACCCTACTTTTAATTACTTGTTAGATTGCACTATTGGTCAACAAATTAATAGTATTTTGAGCGTGTTTATTTTTACATCGCATCGGTGTATGAATGTAGCATGTTTAAAATTTATATTGAGAAATCATAGATCGAAAATCTAAATAAACAAAAGAAATTGGTGGATCTTTTTAGTTTGGGTATTTCCACTAGAAGGTGTCATTCCAGTTCGCTCCGAAGCTGATCGAAGTTCAAGTTTTTATATTATGGTTTCTTCTAATTTCACTTAAATTATGGCATATCTGTATTAATTACGGATTCATAAATATGGAAATGTAAATTAAAATGTCCTCGTTATTGTAGTGTAGAGTAGATAACATTAGATACAATTAAAATTTAAATCGTTATTTTACTTTTAAAAACACTAAACTTCCATACTTTGTTATGTAGTACAGCTAATGATAGGGAAAATTTGAACAGATTTTCAGTCGTAAATATATTTACGAAGGTTTATTAACAGGTAAAATATGAATCTGCAAGTGGTAATATCCGTTTTCAAAGTGAAAAAAGAATAAACCTTATTTACAAAAGAGGACTGAAAAAATCTAAACTGTATGAGGATATCATATCTATTCTATTAGAATTTACATTTCTTGATCGCCCAGTATAAAAAAGGTTTATAGCTAAAATCTCAGTAAACATTCCGAAAGCTAAAAAATATTTAGTTTTACTCTACTAGAGATGTGAATTTACGAAATGCCTTTATTATACCAGGGCCAGTTGGGAAATCTGACAGTACACACCCAAATAACAGAATAACGCCGAAACTGTTATATAAAGACCTGAATTGTTGCAATCAGCAATGAATGCAGAATAAGAGAGTATTAAAAAGTTTGCTCCGTTTAATAAAATGAATAAAATTATCTTTCTCGTACCAATTTGTATAAAAAAGACAATTAGTTAAAATTTTAATAATCATTTTTAAACATTAGAAATCGAAATCTATTATCCCGAGATTTTTAAAACCAAATGATTACCAATTCAACCTGCGTATCTTGTTATATTTGGCGATGTTTCATAAGAAAAGATTGAGTAACGCCGAAACTCTTTGGTTCAGACAGTTTATATCTTACAAAATCAGTTGGATCCGTATATAACGTTTGTCTTATTTTTTGATGTAGAATACGATTCTAAAGTAAAAAAATTTTTGAAAATTTTCCAATTTTTGGCCGCCATTTTGACCATGTTCCCGAAGAGTTATCAAAAACGAAGATACCACGTCGTCTTTAGTTTTTGATGTAGAATCCAAATCTGAAGTCAAAATTTCAGAATTTGACAAAAATGCGGACATACAGACAGACAGACAGACCGCAAATTCAGTAACGATTCCTTCGGAGTTCGTTGAAAATCATGTTAGCTTTTTTGCAGGTGCAGTTGAAACATGGTAATCTGATTTTTGAGTAAATTTAGACCTTAGTCGTTTTTTATACTAATATAATGCGTTTTTTAAAATTTTCTTCGTTATTGTTGGTAACATCAAAATTGTATTGCCATTATTGGAGGTTTTGAAACAAGCAGACAATTTTATCAAGAGTGACATTTTGTCCTAAGATCAACAATAAAAAAGTGTTTCCTCTTGTAAACTCAATCCGGGAACATACTGTATAATATTTTTTCCGCAGTTAAGGGGGAGGCACCCCACTCTGTCACCCTGCGTACGCCCATGTCGAGTGCATATTATATCCTCCTATACAAGCGCGCGGTCTACAGTTTAGCGTGCGCAGACCAAAAACTAGGAACACGAAAGATCAAAAGAACCGCTCTGAATGATCCAACTGATTCTGTAAGGTATAAACTGTGGTTCAGACCTCCATAAACTATATCGTTGTAATCAGTATTGGACAAGAAATAAGAAAATAATGAAATATACACGATGTTCCATTTAAGAAAACCTAAGCTTTATGTGCCACGCTTTTATGGAACACCTTGTGTGGTCGAGAATAATTTTAAAAAGTACTGGCAATCGTTCTGTACTACTTTTTTTAGTAACAGTTTTTTATATTCTTGCAAATAACCATACTATTTTCCTAGCATAGACAATTGGAACACCCTATAGCTGAAATAATGTTGACTGAATTCAATACTGACATAAATAATCTGGAATTCTGGCAAATAAATCTCAGCGATTTCAAGCTATTGCACAATGAACAGATGATAATTTAACATCAAAAAAGCTGTACATATTACATAATATGTTTCTGTATAAACAGCTTTTAATATAATATTGAATGCTTTTGAGTTTTGTTTCAATCTTATCCAGCGTGTGTAAGAAATTGCTTAACAGATAGAAAACTTTGTTAATATTGATTTTTTGATAAAAAAATCGCTCTTTCAAAAAGCTTTGCTTCCACCTACATGACAAACTGTACCCTCAGTATTGCTTCATTGCACGTAGGGTGTGCGAAAACTAATCAAAATCATTTTCTTAAATGTAGGGTGTTAGGGAATGCCACCGAAAAAATGATAGGATGGATCATGGTAGTATACGATATACCATGGGGTGAATTCTTAATGACTAGACAAGTTAGGCTGACGACAGCTCATCCTACAAAAGCTAATATAGATGGAATAAAAACCCATTGAACTCTGCTGACTAAAGCTTCATTCACAATACACAAATTAGTAATTAGAATTAGTAATCAAACTTAGTCGTAGAACCTTGTAAGCTTTCATAACAATATAATCATTCAGAATCAAACCAATTAGTAATTATACTTAGTACTTAACGTAAAAGCTTTTTCGTTAATTTACGTACTAATCGAAATTCTTGATATGCGCATTTTTGTAATTTCTTGCTTTCTTGTTTGTATGACGCGATGTCGCACGTGTCACTCGTTCAGTCATTCATAACCTCTAAAATCCGGAAGCCCTCAAGTGTTTAGAAAAAATGATTTTCGAGTATTTTAATTTTTTTTTAATTCTGATGTTGTAGGAGTTACATGCACGTTATATTTTTCACAAATTTCATGTCGTTACATAAGAAAACTGCAGCTGCTTCTTATGAATGGCTCATAGAGGGTGCAATTAAATATTGACTAATTGCTAAGTTAATTTTAACAATGTGAATGCAAGTTTTCAAAGATATTCCAAGTATAATTATAAGTGCTAATTCTAATTACTAATTTAGGTATTGTGAATGAAGCTTAAGACTGAAGCTAGATGAGGTGTCAAATTCATAGACAAGTATCTATCTGCTATCAGTTTATTTGCCATTCACTCAAAGTCATCAATCGTAAAGACCAGAGAGTAAAGACGCCGTTTACAGCACAACGATTTGAAGGAATATAGGCATCAATAGCAGAACCATTTATACTACCGTCTACGCAGACCCTTCTTATCCATTGGGCTAAATGGGCTAAGACCGCTTCAGAACTTAGTAGAAACGCCAATACATATACGATACGGGTGGCTATAAAAAACGCGTTCCGCAGAAAGAAGACATTATACAATTATAGTACCTAGTTCTTAGTATTGAAAAACAACGACACTAGAAATTTTAAATTTGATAATTAGTTCAAAAAACAGATTTTCCGTGGCAAACGTTGATCTTAAAACAAATGAATATGTTGACAGTTACTTTTTTAGAAGGAAATGTCTTCGTTTGCTAGGGTAAATGAACGGCCATCAAATTTTCATGATTGTCAACTCTTTGGGTTATGGAACACTCTCCAAGAAAATGTTTATGAGGGCCGCCGAGAACCTTTTGAAAACTTGTAAACAATTCCGTGACAGAATCAAAAGAATGTGGTCAGAAATGTCATAAAATGTAATTAGAAAATTTATCCTACAGTTTAAATCCAGACTAATGAATGTTAGAAACGGCGGGCAAATTCAAACACTTACAGATAAACGTTAATACGCTCATCCAGTTTTTTTTTCGAAAAAACATTTTCTTGTGGGTGTGTTTGCCTATGATATCTGGCTGTATTGCTATATCTAGGTTTTGATTTTAAAATGGATTTCTACATGTTATCTAAAGAAGACCATTCGTCATTCTAATGCTTAAACAGTTCATCCCATTTTTCTGACTGGCCGGTTGAATCCGAAAGCTGATTCGTCTGACTAGTGTGGATTGAGATGCTATAAGCGTTCACCGATAGATAGGTCTGCTGTCCGCTACTTCTTCGTGCCATCTCATCAAAAAAGTATGTGTACTGCCATGTTGTCTATATTAAAAACCTTCAGGACTCAACAGTTAAACCTACATGCAGTGGCGTAACAACCACCACCCCTGCAATGCGAGGAAGCCCCCCCCCTTCAAAGAAAAAGAGCCACCACAAGATGCAAATGATAAGTCTCCATATGTCTGGCGGGACCTCCATGGTGGTAAGTTTGAAGCCCTAGAGGCGATTCCCAGATCCGGTTAGGAATCTGGAGGGAATTTCCTCCCCATATGAGATGTCATATACCGAAGACTCATAGAATTGCATGGCGAAAAAATAAAGGTAAAGACGCTCTATGCCAAAGCAGTGTCGATCGACTTGAAGCAAAAAGAGATTTACTACGTGAACGGCTCGACAAGAAAGCAGTTGTGTTACGTATGTAGTACTAGAAGACCTGATATCACCACTAAACACCGTGGTTCAGCAGGCAAAAAGAGGTCATTTGGCGTTCAGCATACACAAAAGATCGTTCATTTAGGTAATGCCCGTATTGCATCTTGTGTCATCTTTAGATCTGCCAGTTATTTATTATTGTTCTAGTACCTCTAGTACCAATTCTAAAGTGATTTATTTGGTTGTTTCTTGTGCTGTCAAACGATTTTGCTATCTGAAACAAATGTATTAGATACTGATCTCAGTCGTGTTGGTTTTCAGATACAGACTTTGAACAGATGCCTACTTCCCCACCGTTCTATTTATCCCTTTTGTCGGAGACACGATTCCCTTGATGGTGTCGGAGACACCAACCTTTCTTGTAAAACAAAGAGGGTTTTGTTGAGATTCTAACTGTATTGTTTGCGCGGTTCATATTTTGTACGTTGAAAAACGTTTGTTACATAAAAGGTTTATTGTAAATAACTTGCAATGTTTGTTTTGTATAATAAAGGTTAAACTTGAGAAAATGGGTAGTTTTGCTTTTGAGTTTGACACCTTTCACCATTGCAATATTTGATTTGATTCAAAGTTTCGATTCTGATATGAATTCCGATAAAACGGTTAAAGAACTCTTTCACTAATACGTCGACTAGTTCTTGGTGTAAGGTAGGTGTATGCTTTTGTACATTCTTTTTCTTCAGGGGCTATTCAAAGATTTAATGACCTCTTGGTTAGTTATATTGCTGATAATATTTTCTGCTTCTTCTAATTTTGTTCGTAGTAACCTTAATGGATATTGTCATAAGGTTGGCCTTTGGGTAATTCCTCTCTGAAGCAAATATGTTTTAGAAACGATAAAACAAACTTTCCAGCTTCACCTTTTGGGTCTGACTTAAGTTCTTGTACGAAGTTGTAATCATAAAATCTGTACGCTCGCTGGACTTCTGAAGAATAAAACATCTTTAGTTGTCTTCATACAGCGTAGGTAAGATAAAGAATCTTCAATATCGTTAAAAAGGTATTGATATTTATTAATTTGATGAATAACGTAGTTTTTATTAAAACTTTTCCAATAAGGATACCTCAATCAATGTTTGCATTTGTATAGTCTGGTTCTAGAGCACCTGCCCAAAGACTTTCATCTATTGGAGTCATTAAAATCTTCTTATTTAGTCCTGACAGGGTAATATCTTCGGTAAATGTTACAAGTAATCTTCTTGATAAAGAGACTCCTTCGTTTCTTATATGAAGTATTCTTTTCTTTAGGTCTACCATGAAACCAAACGTTTTCATTAAGTCTATTCCCAAAAGACGACCATCAGTTTATGGCAGCAACCAACACTTACTGTTTACTGTTCTTCAAATTACACTAACGTCAATCGTCAGTTTCCGAAAGACAGCAGCACGTTCACCTGTAAAAGATCTTCAATTTTGTTGGGTGTAGTGTTTTATTTTTATCTTTTTTGTTGCTCTTGTGTGTATTGTATCGAGCATTTTAGAAAATTACAGTCAAACCTAGATATGTTGAGTTGCCTATCATTAGGTGATTCATGTTCCTTCCCGAATGCGCGAGAAGTCGAACTCTCTCGAAACATCCTGAAAGGTCGCACGAATATATCTAGTACCTTCTAGCAACGCAAGATGAAGTACGTATATAGTGCTTTCGTAAATTAGCGTATAAATTCTATAAAATTCAGGAACGAACTCTTAGGAAAAACGCTCGGACCCGTCAATTTTTATTTTTAAATGCACATTTTTTTAAACAAAAAATATTTATACAGGGTGAGTCATATCGGACATCATCAATATTTTTTTAATGGCATTTTATTACAAAATTTGAAAGAGCTCATTTTTTACATACGGTAAAGCAATTATGGGTATAGGTCACATAAGGAAATTTTTGAGGAAAAACGACCTCAAAATTTCACAATATTAAATTTTCTGATAATGCAAAATTCAAAAGGCAACTAAATTAAATGTTCAAATTGTGCATCGTTGGCAACCTGACAGTAGCCAAGACGACGAATAAATTAATATTGTCAATAACTTCTGGAGATATACGTCAATATTTGAAAAATTGTGAAATTTTAAGGTCATTTTTCTTCAAAAATTTCCTTACGTGACATATACCCATAATTATCTTACCGTATGTAAAAAAATGAGCTCTTTCAAATTCCGTAATAAAATATGGGAGTTGCCATTAAAAAATATCGATGACGTCATATCTCATACATGACTCACTCTGCATAAATATTTTCTGTTTAGAAAGATGGGCATTTAAAAATAAAAATCGACGGGCCCGAGCGTTTTTCTAAAAGTTTGTTCCTGAATTTTTAAAGAATTTGTGCACTACTTTACGAAAGCACTGTATATATGAAAACCTGGTGGGCGGTCCAGCGGACCCAGCATACAGCGTATAGTGATTAAACAAAATCGCAGAATTCTGTGACAAAACGTTGATGTTGGGTGATATTTTTGCGTTTCTATAATAGATGTCATGGCGATCGCACATACACCAAAGCCAGTTATTTCTGATACAAAGTACCGACATCAAACAAAAAACGATCGCAAATTGAGCTTAATAACGATTTTCTCTCCGCTAGAGGCGCTGTCGATCTATGTTAAGTTTGACAAATTTAAACGTCAGTTTATAAGTTCGAAGTTATTAAAACTTAAATCTTAGAAAAAATTAATAAATAATGAGTTTTCGGAAATTTAACTCGTATTTCTGTTTTGATCATACAAATTACATGATACAGTTATTTGGGTTAACTCGATTTATTCAGAAGCGGTTGCGCAACCCTACAAAGTTTGTTTTACGGCAATTTATAAAAAAATAATTATGAAAGTGATGAAGAAGACGACGAGGTAGTAGAAAATAGAATAAAGAACGCAACAACAAGGCATTAATAATTACTTTTTTCTGAAATTTAAATTTTAATAATCTCAAACTTATAAACTGACGTTTAAACTTGTCAAATTTAACGTAGATCAACAGCGCCTCTAGCGGAGACAAAATCGTTATTGAGCTCAATTTGCAATCGTCTTTTGTTTGGTGTCGGTACTTTGTATCACAATCAACTGGCTTTGACATACACGACAAATAAGTAAAAGTAACTATTACAGGAAGGTCATTTCGTCGATCTTCGCATCCTTATTTTCTAATTCTACGTTCTGCACATTAACTGACTTTTTGCAGTTGTCTAATTAACACTGATTGACTGATATATTTACAAAGCTAAGTAAGCTTTAGTTGAAAGCTTTGGGCATTAGTTAGGAGCAAAAGCAACAAATAATACCACATATACCCAATTAAGTGCATGAAATAGATCATTACTGATTTGCTCCTCATTAAACAAAACACAATGTACAGGGTGAGTTTGAAATAATGGCTAAAGGAATAAGAAATGAAGTTATGAAAAATTTGAGTATTATAATTTTCTCTGTGGCTAAAAGATACTTTCACAAGTCTCATTTACTCATTAAATTTTTCTTATTTATTGTTGTACTGTATGTTTCAGGCTATGCTTAATAGGATTGATTAGTTTATAACAACAAATTTTTATGGTATACCTTTCATCGGGGCAAGTAGTACCAGACTCAGTTCATATCTAAATTTCAGTTTGATTTATCTTTAGATACTATTACTTTTTAACCTACTTTTTTCATTGCTAATTTATTTATGATTTTCCCCTTAACAGATAGTCATTATTTGAAACTCACTCTGTATAAAAATATAAATTTCAATTATTACTATCTAAAATGCTTCCATAATTGAATGTGGGCTAGTGCAGTATTAAAATATCTCTAACTTGGCTTCCCTAATACCATTGTATACAATAGTTTGAATGGGATACAAAGTCAGCTCAGAGTTTAAGTTGTTTGCTGAGAAGTAGAAAAGATCAAACTTGGAAAAAAGAAATAATCTAAACACCGGCCCTAAACAAAGCATTGGGATGCTTTCTTTGCTAGGATATAAAGCTTGCATTACCAGTTGCTCAAAAAAACTCTCCAGAGCTGTAAGATTAGACCACCTTTGGTTTCAAATTCTATATTAAATCACTACAACATACCCAATTGTATATCTCCGTCTTCCGTAGCCAGAGTTAAGTACAATCTGTTGAATCAGGAGCTATAGTATACAGACTCTAAAAATATTGAGATAGATTTAAAAAACCAGTTACTTTGATTTTTACAGTGAAACCTATCTTGAGCACTCGTGGTTCCAGTTTTATCCATTCAACATGCACAGGTGTTCAATATAGCAATAGCCTGTACTAACTGATCAGGGTTTAACATTTTGTGCTGCATATTTTAAGCTTGTTATCACAGTGCAAGATCGTTGAGGCCAATTTATGATGAACTTGCTAAGTAAGCAATATCAAGTGTATTATTCATCTGAACCACTGACTTACTCATGCTGCTATATGCAAGTGCTTTTTGCTGTCTTTATACAGATAAAACAATATTGTTAGCGTCATCCTGCAGTTTGCTTTTGTTCAATTCAAAAGATAGGAGTTCAACATATACAGTGTAATTGGTTAGATTTAATATACGTAACTGCTAATTCAAAGTTCAATGTACAAGATACAGAGGTGTTCAAGTTGTGCAGGTTGCTTCTAATGTAAAGTAAAGTAAAGCTATATAAATGATTCTGGCAAAAACCGTTTACCTTGATCAAGTGTGCAATGCAAGGAGGTGTTCAACTCGACAGGTTTCACTGTATATATGAAATTTCAATTTTTCTACATTTCCCTTCTTTAACTGTAAAGTATTTTAAAAAAGGAGAAAAAGTTTGAATTTCACTACAATAGCTTTCTTGGTTTTGTATCTAAGAGGCTGATGATTAATACTGACAGGGAAATGTTGAACTTAAGCCATAAGTAGTTTCAATTTTTTTCTCTACTTGGCTATTCTTATACTCAACATGTACTATATAAGGTACTACAAAAACAAAGCAATGCTCTTATTTGTGTTTATTGTCAAAATATTTCCTAACAACATAGCATTTACCTCAATTAAATAATATAAGAGCATTAAGATGCAAATTCAAAAAGCATAAGATCTAAGGTATGTAAGCAAACATTTTCTTAGGATGAGTTCCAACACACTTATGTCCTTCCATTGTTGCAAAGTGTTCGATAGAGAAAGTTTCTCTTTTTTCGTATATTTTCTATAATTAATAAAATGGTAAAAAATTAATAAAAAAACCAGTTTATTTAGATGTAAAATAACACAAATTATATAAAGTGGAATAACTTCTCTTATTTGTAAAATGAATGAGCCTCTTGTTTCTTGAACAGGAATCTATAAAGAAAACATGTAAAAATAGTTACGAATGTTGATTAAAAAATGATTGTTTTTTAAAATCTACTGCCTGATTACAAGATATAATGTGAGCAAGTTACTATTTTGACTGCATTCTATATTATTCATTTACCAGCGATAATAAACATTATATAGTTGAAATTATAATTAGGTCTCTTATTAATAATTGTAACATTTTTTATTTATTACATTGTTCAGGTTTAATTGAAATCCAGTTTATGCATAAATCCATTTTATTTATGTTGGTTATTATTAAAATTTCTTAAAACTAATTTAAATAAATGTTTATGATTAAACTATACAAAATTGTAATTTATAAGAAATACTGGCATTACACTTTATTTCAACATAACAATTTTATATTTCCATTCTAATCTTGATTCAGAACAGATACATAAATTTATAAGGACTTACTTTCAAAAAATGAAATCATTAAGAAATCACTCAAATTTAAGATGAAGTATTTGCTGTCTAAAGAATAGTTTCTTCCAATCATTGAGTTGATTGCATAATTGATATTTCAACTCTATGTACATTGGCAATAATTGAAAATGAAACACTTTGTAATTTAAGAATGGAAAGACTATGCACATTTCCTTAGCTAGAACCTTGTGTGTTATCATTTCATTTTCAGTGATTGCGACTATACATTATACTTTAATAGATTGCATTACTTACCCATTTCTTCTTAGTTAAACTTGTGTTTGTAGTTTCATTTATGGATTCATATGTAACTCATTTAAATAATTATTCATTTTGTTTCATATACGTTAAGTTCATTTCGACCCACTTGTAAAACATTTCATCATCATAACTACTTGCTTTATAAAACTTTGTCTTAATGATATTTTATCTTCATCATTACTCTTAGTAAAATCTATTTCTTCACCTGAATCCACTACTTCTAGTCTATCAACTTTAATATCACACATTACATCATTGATATCTAATTCTTTATCATTTACATTTGAGTTTTTACTTTCATTTCTAACTTTATTTGTGTTTATTTCTTGTTCTTCTTCACAATATGCTAATTCTTCTTTGGTACCTTAAAATATTGAAACAAAATACAACTTTGTGTGCACAATCTATAATTAGTTATAGAATGTAGTGCAGCCCATTCAAAAAATGCTTAAGACACTTAAATCTTATTTTTTCATTGCAGATTTAGTGCAGTAAATAAAATTCTGATGGTGATTTTTTAAATGGAATTTTGGATTATTTTATGTGAAAACCATTGTTTTTCTTTGTCTGGTTTCATTTTTTGGATTACTTCAAAAAATGCTTAAACTCCCTAATTAGGTAGGTCATGAAATAATAATTATTCACATTGTTTGCAATTCTGCCAATGGTTAAATCGACAACAAGATGCTATTCCAGGATTTATTGGGAAAGTTTTGTGGACAGATAAAGCAACATTTACACGAAATGGGTCAAAATTCAAGATTTCTTCTGGTGCTAAGTTTCTTGCCTTGCTGAAATCTTTTTGTTTTGCATTGCATTACATTGCAAGAATACATGAAGTAAAGGAAGTTTTAATTTTTGTTTTTTGTGCACATTGTAACGAAGATATCCAACATGTTTTAAGTTTTTTTTTAAATCTTATCCAAAGCTTATTTTAAGAAAACTAAAATTACATTATGCAGCGATTTCTTAAATGCTACTATCCTAAGAGTTATTAACACAATCCCTGCTCAAAATAAGATGAATTGAACAGAAATTAACATCAATAAATAGTTTTGTTGATAGAAAACCATTTATAAAAACTATCAGCTTTGCAAATCAAATTTGTTGTCAGATCTAAAGATTGTGAATTGGCCATATTTCAAAAACTATGGAATTATGGCAAAAATTGTATTGAGATTTTGATGTATATTCATGTAGTGTGCCTATTATGCACCATTTTACATACACCCTGTAGATAAATACTTTTAACATAGCCCCATAAAAAATAATCTAAAGGTGCTAGATTGTCCAGGAAACATCTCCTCAAGTTAATCTCTGATGTTGGCAGAGTAATGAGGAGAGGGCGGGAGAGGCTCTGTACTATTGAAACCAAAGCATGCTAGATGGAAAATCGGGATCATCTGCATCAGGATAAAAAAAGGGATCAGCTCATTTTGCAAAAAATTTAAATAAATTAATCCCATTAAAGTACCATCAGAGAAGAACGATTTAAATACTCTGTCTCGTACAATGCCTGCCCAAATATTAATGCTTTGGGGTTGTTGGGTGTAGCATTCTTGAGCCCATTGTGGATTTACTGACACCCAGTACCTACAATCTTGCCAATTTGCATGGCCATTTAAAGTGATTGTTGCTTGATATTTTTTTTTTTTAAAGTTTGGCCCAATTCTTTGGTGTATTTCTGTTATTCTCTTGCAAAATTCTAGTGGTCTAGTCAATTCGTGGATTAATTTCCAAAATTTGTAAGACTGTGCTGTGATGAATGTTTTCTTCTAATCCTACTTGACATAAATTCACAATAAAAGGATAAGGTTTACCTGTCTGAGCATTTTTTGAAGAGCGTGTACTTTTAACATCATGAATTTATTCCATTTGGCTACACCACGAGGTTGCTCAAGCAGTAGTATATTATACTATTACAGAGCTTGCACTAAAATGTTACAAATGAGTGAGGGCTGGGGTCTGGTATAACGTAAAATTGATTTATGATCTATCTCACAGTCCCAGTCCATCAAAGCTTGTATAAAGGCTAGTACATTTTACACATTATAATGTGGTGTTTGAAGTAATTAATAACACATGATGACAACAAATTTCTAAGAGAATCAGAATCTGTAAGATGAGTTGCTATAAATAAAAAATTGATGACATCATTGAAAAAATTAAAATCATTCAAATAGATGCCCCATTGGGAAATATGATTGTGGCCTCAGATACAAAGAGAATTTTTTATTTACAGCGTTCCACAACCAAAGTTTGCACTGTACATTGGTTTCATTAAAGCAATCTATTTGAATATGTATTTTATTTGCTTGACATTTTCATTGTCAGAAAAGCTTGAAGCAAGAGTGGACAGAGTTTACAGGACTGTGACACACATCACATACCTTGAGGTGTCTCCCTCAATCTGAAATAAAGCAACTTCTATAACTGTATAATAAACACAAACTCGAGCAATATATATCAATAGATTTGTTTGACCGCTTACACGAGCCCGAAATGCTATACTTTACCGACGTTACCAGACCCGGCTTCGGGTCTGACGTTTTCGATGCGTGGGAGAGAGAGATGGACCCTTCAGGATGATGTAGCCAAAAAATCAGGTGGGCTTGGGAAGACGGTTATACATGGCGTTATATACAGATTTAGTTCAGCGATCTCCCGTCAGAGACAGCGCTGTTCTGTCTGTGTATCTTACATACACCGTTGACAGACCCGATACACTCGGCCGATGTTGTCAAGCCCAAGAAGCGACAACACTGCAGTCTCGTAGCACAGATTAAATAAAGGTCAGATATTTTACTTCAACTTTGTGGATTCTATTGTTCTCTCTCTCAAAGCAACTCCCAGAGCTTGCTATTTTGACATGTACTGCGCAAGCAGCACAGCTTGGTATGCACTTTTCATAAAACGCGCGTAAAAGAGTAGGCGTGGTAAACTCCCAGAGCTGCAAATGTAAATGTGCAGAGACAAAAAATGGGAACATTGGTGGAATAGGGAGTGAAATATCTGACCTTTATTTAATCTGTGCTCGTAGTAATTTCATTGTATTGGGTCTATTTCTGACATTTCTATACAGTTATTAGGGTAAACGCGGTAGTGACGCGCTACCTAAACACAATATTTGAAATTCCAACTCATTTAAATTTAAAACTAAATGATATTTGTTAATGAAAATTTGTGAATGATACTAATGGTGTTGGGAGATAAAAAAAGGAAGGAATACAGTCTATGGTTTAAATAATTAAGAAAAAATTAATTCTGTTATTTTTTATCTTTCTTCAATTATAAAACATGTCTTGGATAAATAGCAGGTGTTTTGAAAATCTCGCAATCAAATGTGATTGTAAATCACGGAACATATTTTGATTTATTGTTTCTAGAACACATCATGCAGGATTTATTATTCAAACAACGTTTATTGGCGCCAGAGTTACTCTGATTTCGAAATTTTTAAAACATCCACTACATAAAAACATATTTGAACTAAGCAAAAATAAAGAAATTCTAATAGATCGTTCTATTTTTACAGTCACATTACATAGATTATTATTAACTCGATAGGTATTATAAACCAAGGTTTTAATTCGTACCCAATCATTTTCTTTAAATAAATCAGGATGCTAACGTATTAAAGTAAGGCATTCTTCTTTCTTGACCAAACATTCCTTCTGCTAAAAATAGTAACTGTTATTGTTATAAAATTTTACTGTCCTTAATTTAAAAGTTAATGTTTCGTTTTCGATACCCATAAAACTTTCCAAAACCTAGAATCTGGGTAATTTATATAGGGTCCTCGAATGCATTTTTTTAATTTGTGTTAAGCTCAGAGGTACCCTTGCCAGAAATCATCAAAAATATAGAAATTTTTTCAAGAATATTACAATTAAACAGATTCCAGATGCACGGGGGGTCATAACCAACAATTGTTCCCATTATCAGTCATTAAAATTTAATTATCTTTTAATTTAAAGAATTCAGATTTACTTTTTTATTGATCTGATTTAACGATTAATATTTAATATTTTTCGTGTTAATATGCATAATTTCATTCAACAGTTAAAATACATTTGAATTTCCGCTCGGCACAATTGTTCAATGAAAAAGAAAATGTTTTACTTGTACTGCTAAGTAGTTATTGCTTTCCTTATCTGATGACTTTTACTAGTATAATTTTTATTAATTTCCTAGGTAATCTAAATCTATTGAAAAAAGACAAAACATTTTCAAATAGTTCCTCATGCCCCAATAAACAATCACTTCAATATCATTTACTTGTTTCTCATATTATATATTGCTTGAGTAAATATTAACAAAAATAAAAAATATTATTTCAGTTAAACAACCATCAATTCTAAACCAACTTATAATGGTTCCAAATTTAATTAATTATCATTTTCTTATTTCAATTGTAATTCTCACGTACAACGGCTAATTTATGGAGTAA
>VTPC01090148.1:0-70162 GCA_011009095.1 Ignelater luminosus
ATTAAAATAAATTTATCTTGTTCGCTTGTAAAAGGCATCGCAAAAACGTAACTTTTCAACTGAAATAATTATGCAGTTTTAAAATTTATTATCACACTTTGAATGCGTTAAATCTAACTTACCTCGATTAACTCACAAAAAACAGATGTAGTTTTGAAAAAGACTGATTTTGAAATAGAACAAAATAAACTGTAGAAAACGCAAAACAGAGACCAAGAAACCACAGAACGTACGCACGCCGATGTAATTTTAGGTTAGAAATGTACTCGTAAGGGAGTGTAGCCAACGTTGAAAGGTAAAATTTCGCGCCACTTTTAAATTAGTGGTCACGTGGCTTCCTCCTATTGATGATGTCCCTGTACATATTTGCATGAACGGGGAAATTCATGAGACAAATTGCATACTTTTGTATAAGGATAATTGCATCGATTAGTTGAACTGCATCCGTCCTACCTATGCACGGGAGCTGCTTAGTTCTAGAGATTTGCAGCAGTTGACTACATCCGTTATCATCTAAAAGAACAACTTATACTGTGCTACGGTCGTCCTGGTCTACTTGACACGATAGGATCTAAGTTGTTGGGCCAGTTATTTCACTTTGAGGTAGTAATCGCAAAACACTGAGTTTTTACCCAGGTCTAGGTTCGATTCCCCTTAATCACTGTTTACATTCGTAAAGCTCAACAGTTACTGCTATCCCAATCGCTACGCTGGCGTCTTACGTACACAAACTTTACTTTCTTCTTTAGTTCTTAGTATTATTTTCACTAATTCGAACGTTTTCGTTTTAACAAAATCTAAAAATATTTATTTTGATGATTCTACAGATCGGCTGATTAGCATTTTTGATAATTGCGTCTGGAAATTATTAGAAAAATAAAATATTTCCTCGCATTTTAAACCTGATTGCAAAGTGTGCAACCCCTTGTATGATATCGTAATAAAAACTCAAATAGTTACCAAATCTAGTTTTGTTGGCTGGACCAGAATTAACATTTTCTTGCAGACGATATGGTTGCTTCAAAGACAATGATAGACAAATTGGAAAACAAAAAGTAACACTTTAATATTACGACTTGAAGTATTGTAACAATATACTAAATACTCTAACAATTATTAGAAATATACGTTAACGGATTAAAATGAATGTTCTACATGACTGCTTTCATTAGCTATGCATTTTGTAGCACGTTGGGTGGCACTGCGGGCCAATTTTGCAACATTTTTGCATTAACAGCTGCAAAAGCATTGCGTTGTCAACTGGAGTCTGATTTACGTATGAAATCTTATAAAAAGAAATCTAGTGGGATCAGGTATGGTAAACGAGGTGGCCATACTAGAGCACCATCTCGACCGATCCATCACATCGGAAATCGATTGTCCATCCAACGCCTTTCTTCAACTCCCCAATGATCCGGAGTGCCGTCTTGCTAAAACCACATTCCTCTTCTTATGACTAAGTGAAGATGTATACCAAGGCGTCGTTTACAAATCACAAGTAATTATCTGCATTTAGACGATCTGGCAAAAACATTGGTCCAAGTACTTGAGTATTCAGGATTCCTACCCACATGTTGACACTGAAACGCCATTGTTGGCCACATTGTCTTTTAGCGTGCGAATTCTCGTGGGCCCATTGATGGTTATTGGGCAAGTTAAAATTCCCATTTCGGGTGAATATGGCTTTATCAGTTTACTTATGAAATTAGAATTATTTTGCAATTTATTAATTAGCCATTTGCAATATTGCAGGAGTACAGGATAATTCTCCAGTAGTAGATCTAGTACCTGTACAAAATGATATGGATGTAGATTGTCATCCTTAAGTTTATTGTGGACTGTGTGATGGCTGACACGCACAAGGCGAGCAATTTCTCGTGTACTGCCATTTGCGGTGTCCATACTCTTCGTTAGAAACTGGAGCAACAGAACCTCTCTCTTACCGTTCGGAATAGAAACATCTTATGATTGACAGTAGCGAAGCGTTAGGGGAGATTTTGAGACTGTCTCTCCAAACAAAATCACGAAAATAAAAAATTGAAATTTTGGGCTTTAGTAGGGACAAGATTTATTAATTTCACTAAAAAAGAAATTACTACTCAAAAGCTTTCGCCGTAATAAATTCTGGAGAATGCAATGCTGTGCAGCAATATCAGATGTCACAGTTTAAAACCATACTGGAGACTAATTCAGTTCAGTGTCTCTTATACCGCTAACTACGGACTTCTGGGATGCACATGGGCGCACCCTTGTAACGCGCTGAATATGCAGGCGGGAAAATAGTCTGTTGCAAATTGCAGGGTGGTATATACGTACTTTTTCTGTTTGTTAAAACTCGAACATGGAAAGAAGTACTATTCCTGTATTTAATCGAGGCATGAGTGAATGTGAATTAATAGATTTTCTGTTGAGAAATTCATTTTCGTTATTGTCATATGAAGACAAATGATATTTAAAAAACAAAAAACCTGCACCTGCAATAGATTTAGTTTTATCGGAAAAGAAACAGAAAGGAACTTTTCAAATGACGTGGCATAATAAATTTAAGTCGCTGAATGGAAGTTTAAAGAATAAGAAACTTTACTTTTGTTTACGTTTGTTTACGAGGGCGGTTCAGTAAGTACCCGTGTTTGACGACAGAAGGCGTTCCTGAGGGAAGTTGGTGTTATCATCGTGTGCTGCCATCTATCAAACGACGGTATAACAAATTGCAGACTGATTGATAGGTTAGTTTGGATTTGACAGCCATTTGAGTAAGAAGTGTTTCGTGATTTTAGCTAAGATGGAAAAAGAGCAGTATCGTTCGGTAATTCGCTTTCTGTTTTTGGATGGGAAAAAATGCGAGGAGATAAAAGCAAAGTTCGCCATCTATGACCACAGTTAGATATTGGTTCAACGAATTTAAACGTGGGCGAACATCCGTTTTTGATGAGGAGCGACCAGGACGCCCGGCAGACGTGGTTACCGAGGAAATCATTCAAAAAGTCCACGACATGATTCTCGCTGATCGACGAACGAAAGTGCGTGAAGTAGCAGAGGCCGTAGGTGTGTCGACCGGAACGACAATTAATATTTTACATGATAAGTTGCCGATGAAAAAATTGTCGGCGCTATGGGTGCCGCGATTGCTAACGGTGGACAACAAGCGGATGCGGCTGTTAACTTCGAAGCAGTGTTTGGAGCAATTTAAGCGAAATCCGAAGGAGTTTTTGCGTCGAGTTGTCACCGTTGATGAAACCTGGATTCATCATTACACACCAGAAACTAAGCAACAATCAAAACAATGGATTTCTCCCGGTGAATCTGCTCCAAAGAAGGCGAAGATGGTTCCATCGTCCGGAAAGGTCATGGCGACGATTTTTTGGGATGCGAACGGCGTCATCCTCATGGATTTTTTAGAAAAAGGAAGAACGATCACTGGACAGTACTACAGTGAGTTATTAGACAGCTTCGACAAAAAATTGAAGGAAACACGGCCGCATTTGGCGAAAAAGAAGGTGCTGTTTCACCACGATAACGCACCAGCACATTCATCCGGAGTTGTCGCCGCCAAACTGCATGAATTGCGTTATGAATTGCTGCCGCACTCCCCGTATTCACCCGATCTGGCTCCCTGCGACTTTTTCTTGTTTCCTAACATGAAGAAATGGCTCGCGGGAAAAAAAATTTAGCTCAAACGAGGAAGTCATCGCCGAGATAGAGGCGTATTTTGGAGAGTTCGACAAATCCTATTTTTTGGAGGGGTTAAAGAAATGGCAGGAACGTTGGGAGAAGTGTATATTTCTAAAAGGAGACTATGTTGAAAAATAAAAAAAAATTTTGAAAAACATTGTCTTCATTTCTAACACGGGTACTTATTGAACCGCCCTCGTATTGTTTGGAGGTGAAAAAGAGTGGAGCGCTAAAGGCATTTCTACTATAAAAAATTTTGAAATAAAATCCGTAAAGCATCAAATTTTAAAAAGCATATACGCAACAGGGACGGCTTTGAACTAATAGGTACGTTTAATAATAATATCAAATTTCATTTTTATATTTTTTTATTTCAATTGTTTCAAATAGGCAAAGGCTTACAAATCGAGCATGTTCTGTCTGAAGTAGTTTGTCTTGCTGCGTTGAAGCATAATGAAGAACTAAAAATAAATGGAAAAGTTTTGAGTCGCCTAATTCAAGCTAATTCAACTACCATTTAGAGGACACCGGGAAGATAACAGTTCGATTAACAGAGGTAATTATTTGCAATTACTGCATTATACAGCACAGGAAAAACAGTATATTAGAGACCATCTTACTTCATCTTCTACTTTCAAAGGAACATCGTCTAATATTCAAAATGAATTAATATTAGAAACAATGAAATGAGTTTTAGACGAACGCATTAAAAATGAACTAGAGGAAAGTTTATTTGTGTCTGTGCTAGCTGACAAAATACTAGATGTTTCTTGCAAGTCCTAAATGAGCTTAATAGTAGTACGTTACCGTGTAAAAGACCGAGTAGAGGAGAGATTTATGGGATTTTACGACGTTTCCAAAGACAAAACTGCAATAGGTCCTTCTAATGTCATTATAAATGTTCTAACAGAATGGAATGTTATAAACGAAATAGTTAGTCAGACATACGACGAGCAGCTGTTATGGCTGGTCAATAAGGTGGTGTTCAATGTTTTATAAAACAAGTATGTTCAAACTCGCTTTTCATTCATTGCTATATGCATCAGTTAAATCTCATCTTGTTACATGGATCTAAAACCATAAAAAAAGTTTGCTTGTTTATTTGCGACTTGACGTTTTTTAATTCTTTTTTTAACAAATCGTCTAAGCGAACAGCACTTTTAACCAAAAAAGGATTTAAATTACCTCAAGCATGTGCAACTCGCTGGAATTTTTATTCTAGAGCTGTTTCAACAATCAAAACATACTTCTCGGAATTAGATGCAGTATTTGAGAGTATTATTAAAGATGAAAGTTCCAAATAGGATCCAGACTTGACCAGTATGCGGTCAGACTGAAGAGACGCCAACATAATAAAACATTTGTTTACTTTGTTTCGTTATCCAGCAAAATTTTTACATTTGTGGACCACTTATTCAATATTTTACAGTATGGATTTGCAGTAAATTTGTTGAAGAAAGTTTACAGTTACAGGTTTGCAATAAGTTTACATTCATAAAGTATTTATTAAGACATGAGCTTATTAGTTTCTGATTGATGCTAGCAGTTGCCGTAGTTTGCCGAACAACCGATGAAGACCGTTGGTGCACGTAGTGCTTCCGCGCGTTGTGTTTATCAGTGTGTTTACTCGGTTTGTTCTATAATGGGGTCGCATCGTCAATCGTCATCGTAGTCATCATTATTACTAGAATGATTTTGGCATTTTGAGATAAACGTGCAGTTTAGGGCCCCAAATATACGCAGGAAAACATTCGCGCGTTTTATAATGTTTAATTTAATTTTTGCAATCAGTGTATATTTATTTATTAATTATTACATGATAAGAGTTTAATAAAGTAACACATGGGCTGAAAAGTCCCAGGCCTAACAAATAGATGGCGCTAGTTTTATTGCATTCACCGCTTTTTCAGTTAGTACTCACCTTCAAAAGACAGCTGTTAAAATTTCATGATATTCTATTCATTATTTTGTGAGTTATTGTGCTAAGAGTGACGCTACTTTTGTTATTTTCAAAACAATAGATCAAAAACAATTTCGTGTTTTAATTTTACACTGCTTCTTGATGGGAAAAAATACCGTCCAAGCGAAGCAATGGCTTGAAAAGTGTTATGGGGACTCCGCTCCATCAGAAACAACAATAAAACGTTGGTTTGCTGACTTCAAACGTGGTCGTAGAGACACCGATGATGCAGAACGCAGTGGACGTCCAAATGAGGCGGTAACACCAGAAAACATCAAAAAAATCCACAAAATCGTTTTAAATGATCGAAAAGTAAAGTTGCGTGAGTTAGCTGACATCGTAAAGATATCAAAAGAACGTGTTGGCTTTATATTGCATGAGCATTTGACTATGAGAAAGCTCTGCTCAAAGTGGGTGCCGCGTTTGCTCACTGTTCACCAAAAACAAGAACGTGTTGATGTTTCTGAGCAGTGTTTGGCCATGTTTAAACGTAACAAACCGGAATTTTTGCGTCGATATGTGACAATGGATGAAACATGGATCCATCACTTCACTCCGGAATCAAAACGATCGTCATCCGAGTGGACAGCAACTGGTGAACCTCGTGCAAAGCGACCGAAAGCACAACAATCGGCTGTAAAGGTTGTGGCCTCGGTATTTTGGGATGTGCGTGGTGTAATATTCATCGACTATCTTGAGAAGGGAAATATCATCAACAGTGAATATTATATAGCGTTATTGGAGCGTTTGAAGGCCGAAATTGCAAAGACACGACCGCATATGGCAAAGAAAAAAATTTTGTTTCATCAAGACAACGCACCGTGTCACAAGTCAATCAAAACAATGGCAAAACTACATGAATTGAACTTCGAATTGCTCCCACATCCACCGTATTCGCCAGATTTGGCTCCCAGCGACTACTGGCTGTTCGCAGACCTAAAAAAAATGCTTGCCGGTAAGAAATTTCGCTCGAATGAAGAGGTTATCGCTGAAACTGAGTCCTATTTTGAGGCAAAAGATAAATCGTTCTACAAAAGTGGTATTGAAATGTTAGAGCGGCGCTGGAATGATTGCGTTGTTCTTGATAGAAATTACGTTGATGAATAAAGCTAATTTTGAACAAAAAAAAACCGTGTTTTCTTTGTTAGGCCTGGGACTTTTCAGCCCATGTGTTAGGTATGTTCTCATTTCATAAAGTTTAATTCTAAGTGGTTTTTAAATGTAGGTATTTCATTTTTAAATTTATTATAAGAATATTGTAACTTTTTATGCAATGTTTAAATACAAAAATAAATATTTTACGTTTGCGTCGATTTTTTTCATTTGTTTCTCAAGCATTCGAATAATTATAAACAGTAATACTGTACTGAAAGTTACAGCTAACTTTCATTCATGAATTTGTTTGCAACTTGCCTAGTTTGTTGTAAGTTTGCAATTGCAAGTTTGCACATGCTAGTGCCATGTAAGGCAGTTTTCGGTTTGCAGTAAATTTGATTTAAGTTCACAACAAATTCACACTGTAACTTGCAGTTGCTGATAGAAGTTTACATGAGATTTTCTGCAAGTTCACTTTGCTTAGTGGCTATTATAGGTGTGTTATGTATTGTTACTTCAGTTACCATATCGGTTAATGCCTCTTGGTACTTACACCTAAAACCAGATGTTTAATTTGAAAACACTTACATAAAGCCATTCCCAGATTTAAGTATTCTTACATTTTATTAGTTATTGTAATATAATATGTTTCTGCCCGAATCATGAATAAATGAATGTCTGTATATGAAAGACGTAAAAACGTAAGTTATGCAAATTAACGTATGCAATCTTACAAGATATACTACAAGTATATGCTTATATTTCGTTCTCATAAACCAAATTTTATTTCTTATGACAGTTCCTACTTATCCGTTTAATAATCAAGTTTGCTGAATGTTTGACTACGCTAGGCAACTTAATATGCAGATAAGTGTATATCAGTACCTACACATTCGAGTAGTTTAGTCAATGTAGTGGGATTAAAACCATGTAAGTAGCGAATTCTAATAAGAAATACATGAATAATTTATTTATTGGAATTGAAAGGTATTGTTATTCAATCAACATAAAAGTAAACTTCTTAGTAGAATTCTTGTGAATACTTTATTAAAACACATAAAACTGATCTAATACTTTTACTGGTTATGATCAGGTTTGACTGACTCTTTATCCCAAAAAACCAGTTGTTTAATCAAAGTTGTTTATGAATTATGACATTATGAGTTATGGCCAACATTGTTGTTGTTTTAAAGACTGTAAGATTTAACAATTATTCTTTTTGTATTTATTTTTATGAGCTTAGTATTATTACTATTAACTAGTAAGCTGATGTTTTCAAATTTGATATTTATAAATAAAAAGAAGAGGCTAAAATGCTGTTAATTTGTTAAATTAATTACATTAAAACTAATCTGTCCAAAAAAACCTCTTCAGATAGTTCTAACTAGTATAAGATCAAAACACCTTTGATGAATAGTAATTAAAATTTTAATCATTTTATAAAAGACTCTTAAAATACAACTTATTTGTGTTTTAAAAAAATAAAGCAACAACAAATATACATAGGTATTAAAAATTATGTACAATCCATCATTACTTAATTATAATTTAAAGGCTTATTTTCATTTACATTATACTTTGTAATCACAACTATTAATCTCTCATAGCTAATCAGATTCTCACAAACACAGAAATAAAACAAACAAATCTGAGGTACAACAACAAAAAACATTTAACATTAAATGAGTAAAATCTTTTATGCATTGTTATATTAGTTAACATAATTCAGCTCTCTTAGTAATACAATATTGAGCTAGAAAACAAGCCTTTTTAATTTGTAACGGCAATAATACAATACTGATGTTTGCTTTGCATAAATTAAATATATAATTAAATATGAAACATTTATGTTAACTAATATAACAACATCAATTGCAATTGATGAAGAGATTTCAGATCGTGCAACGACTGAATTTAATTTAGGCCATAAACATCTCCTCCTTTCCTGTGATCAGCATTAGCATAAATCGTATCGTTCTTTTTAAGAAGAGCACAAATAACTGATCCTCTATCCCTGTATCTTTTCATTTTGTGTCCTAGAGCTTCTAATCCTGAGATTACTTGCTAAAAACATCATGAAATATGTAATAATAAGTAATATCATTAACCTGTTTCTTGATTACCTGAATATTTCCGTATTCGTAACTTACTTCCATAGGATAAAGTTGGTGATGAAAACGTGGGGCATCAACCGCTTCTTTTATATTTTGTCCGAACCATAAGTTTCTCATAATCACCTAGTTATATGTTTCTTACTGTTATACAAAAACAAATAAGAAATTCAATCTTATTACTTACCAGAGCTACTGCTGTAGTAATTTTTGTGCCACCAGCAGCACCAATAACAATTTTGACATCACCATTTTTATCTGTTATTATAGTGGGGCTTATAGATGACAGAGCACGTTTCCCTGGTGCAATAGCATTGTTTGGTGATCCAGGAAGGCCAAAATAGTTAACAAAACCGGGTGATGAAAAATCGTCCATTCCACTATTTAATATTATGCCGGTGTTTTTCGATGTAATTCCAGCTCCAAAACTATAATTAGAAAAAAATAAATTTTAGTTAACGAATTCTTTTCACACAGCTACATTTGTATTGGTTTATGAATTGTCCAAGCATATAAAAAAGAATTTTTGAAAATCTTATTTTCGAACATAAAATATATAAATTATAATTACATTTAAAATTCCATTACAAAAACTGAGGTAGGTAATTATGATGATATCATCATAAAACCACTCATGTATCCTAAAAAACATAAAATCTGAAGGCTAGCATAATTTCATTCTTTTTCTGTTGTTTTATGTATGAAAACAATAATTTAAAAATATTTTTAGTAAATTTTTGTTAGAAAAATAATTTTTAGTTTATTAACTTGATTGAAACAGATTCACATTAACTTGCCTAATTCAATTTAACAAGTAAGAAATTAGTTCATGAAAAGTTGTAATTTGTAGGTTAAAGCTCGTTTTTCTTGTAGAATTATCAGGTATCAAACTATGGAAGTTACCCAACAAGATTCCCCAAAAAATAAAACGAGGATAAGCTTAGAGGATTTCGGATTTTTAGGTAAGTTATTATAAATTTATTTTAAAGCTAAGTACAATAAAATATGATTTTTATATTGATATGATACTTACTACAAATTTACGGTGCTAGTCACAGAAACGGCGTCTCCATTATCAGCTAAAACAGAAATGTGTGCTGTGCCATGATCGGGTTGATTATAAAAAACTGCTCCATAATCTAAGGGATCTGTGCTTGTACTATTATCCTTTATTTGGCTTCTGATTTGGTTTGCATATGCAGCTGAAGTTAGATTTTGCAACAACTGAAAAAAGAAAAACAATTTTCGTATTATAATTGACCACCTGTTTCAAACATTGCATTATCAACTTCTTGTGTATGTCAAAAAACTTATTAACAGTTCGTATACTAAGTAGTTATGATTAACAGAGTTTTTGGTTCTTAAACAAAACTAGGTAATCCTTATGTAACTTTCAGATTTTTTCTATCGCGTGTAGTTTTTGAAATATATGCATTTGAAGTTCCAGTGAACAGTATAATTATAATTACATTAAGTAATTACGTATTAGCCATAACAAGTTTTAGAAATGAGGTAATTGCATTCCGCATTATTAGAAAGCTATTAACATGTCATCAACAGGTATGTCACTCTGATAAATATTTGTAAATAACATTTCAACTTTTCATAAGTGAGATCACTTATGTATGAACCTGTTCAGTGTTAGTACTGTTTTGTGGAGCGTGTGAAGTTTTATAAAGTTGCATTATCACTGCTTAACAAAGAAAATTTCTTGTGTTTTGAGTGATAAGTATAGAAACATTAATCATGTCCCGTAAATGTGCGAACGATCCGGACAGTTTTTGTTTCTTTGTGGAGAGTTTACTGCTAAACACCAAAAACGATGTTTTACTGCGCTAATAAGGAGAGCTTATCGTCTGTACTTTGAATTGTCAAGATAAGCAATGGGCACCACATATTCGTTGTGTTTCTTGTGCAAATGGCCTTCGACAGTGGATAAAAGGTTCCCGTGTGTGTATGCCCTTCGCAGTACCTATGATATGGAGGGAACAAAAAGATCATCTAACCGATTATTACTTCTGTATAACAAAGATAGCAAGCTTCTCTGCAAAAAAATAAAAAATCTGTTGTGTATCCTAATTTAACATCGGTGATAAGACCCGTTGGCTATTGTACTGATCTTCCGGTTGCTGTGTCACCAGAAACATTTGAAGGATCAGATAAAGAAAATATCGACATTGTTTCTAGAAATGATCCAGAGTTTCTTTCCCAGATCCCACTGAGCCACATTTCATCACACAGGCACAACTAAACGATTTAGTTCGTGATTTAAACTTATGCAAAAGCAAATCCGAATTACTTAGCTCCCGATTGAAAAGTTGGAATTTATTGGAACACTGTACCAAAATTAGTCATTTCCGTAACCGCGAAAAGAAGTTTCCCCAGTTTTATTCTATGGACGACAATCTTACCTACTGCAGTGATGTTGACGGTTTGATGGAAACCCTTGGACGTAAACACAAACCAGAAGAACGGGGACTGTTTATTGATGCATTTAAATTTAGTTTGAAAGCAGTTCATTTGCACAATTGCAATGCATTGTCTTCAGTTCCCATTGCATATTCAGTTCACCTAAAGGAATCTTATAAGACTATGAAATGCCTATTAACGAGGGTAGACTATAAACGATACTAGTAGAAAATCTGTGGAGATTTGAAAGTTATAGCTTTGTTATTAGGAATGCAACTGGGATTTACAAAATACAGTTGTTTTTTGTGCGAGTGGGACAGTCGTGCTAAATCGCAGCATTATATTGTGAAAAGTTTGCCAAGTAGGCAGATAGTTGTGGGAGAAAAAGATATTTTACATAAAAGCCCTGTAGATAGAAACAATATCTATTTGCCCCCTTTGCATATAAAGTTAGGGCTGATAAAGAATTTTGTAAAAGGTATGGACCGTGGCGGAAAAGGTTTTCAGTACATAAAAGAAAAGTTTCCAAAAATCAGCGAAGTGAAAATAAGGAGGGCATATTTGCGGGTCCCCAAATTCTGCAATTAATGAATGACAGCGGTTTCGATGCGGTTCTACAAGGAAAAGAAAAGGTGGTTTGGAATTGTTTCAAATTTGTTGCTTCCTGGGCAACAACAAAGCGGAAAATTTCGAAAACCTCCTTCGACGAAATGTTGACAGCTTACAGTGAAATGGGATGTAATATGTCGCTAAAGATGCATTATTTACATTCCCATTTGGATATTTTCACAGACAATTTGGGAGCTGTAAGTAATGAGCATGGGGAGCGTTCCCATCAAGACCTTTCAACGTTGGAAAATCGGTACCAGGGAAGATGAAATTCGAACATGTTGTGTGATTGCTATTGGTTACTATTAGAGAAGACCCTAATACATCATTACACAAAAGAAAACTGTCAACTAGAATATTTTAATGGGTTTTATGTACATTTTTTAATATAAAATGCATCTAATTACTTTAGCGTTTTATTTCGAAACAAAATCATGTTTTTCTTGGAAACTATACGTTTGGATTCAGCATGAAAAAAATGATTCAAGATCACCTCTTTGCAATTAGGAACCAGAAACAAAGTTTCAATTTGTTAATCAGTGTTATTAATTGATTAGTCGTTTTAGATACTAAAATCTTAGAGATGATTTCTACTAATTAATTGTCCAAACTAGAAACAATAAGTAAACCTAATAATGGGAAAATGTTTTACATAATTATCACGTATACTTTGAAATGTTTTGTAGAACAATCACAATTATGCTTGCGGTAATTTTCATATGGTATCAGTTAGGAAAAGAGAACATTCCTTTAGGTTTATGTAAATTAAACAGTCATTCATTTCCGTGCTCCAGAGGTTTGGGGGAAGAATATTTTTTGTGCAAAAACTCGAAGTATAAATGTAACCTACAAAGTTATTGATATTAAAAGTAAGTATGGACACGTAACTGTATGATATTATAGTTCAAGCATCAATTTAGTGTTTCCTCAAGATGTTTGAGCAGCGTCGGCATAATTTCATTTCTATAACTACAGTGGTAAATTATGAAAGTAAATTGTAATAGATTCTTAGTCTAAATTTCTCTAACCATTGCCCATAGATTAAGACCAAAACTAATGTCAAAGTTGATTGAAGATTATATTGTCAAGAGTGATGTGTAATCAACTCCTAAAAATGTGTCTTCCCCTTAGAATAATGTATTGGTGTCTAATCAGTATTAAGAGCAAGGCGTATGTATCATTTTCAGCAAATTTCTTCTCATTTCTATGTAATGAAAACTATGAAGACAAAACAGTGTAGGTAGGTACTCTAAATTTCTTATAGTGAGTTTTTATAGTTTCTTTATGCAGGAAGAACAAGATTACGTGTTTCCATGTGTAAATTCAAGGTAAATTTCATCAATGGTGCTCCAAACGTGGTTAGATAACATCAGAATTAGTGTTTGGTACTTCTGCAACACAAAAAGCGAGTAACCTGTTTGATAATCACCAGGTACATGCTTTAATTTCCTCAGCTGTATATTATAGAAGAAAATGGGATAGTTTTGATATCATTTCAATTTCGATTATTCGACGTAGGCGTTTTTGGCCCGTTTAAAAACAAGGTATCGGTGGTGTTTAACTAAAACAGCCTTTTTCTCTGGAAAGCATGAGCAGTGTACTTAGTATTCATAAAGCCTGGAGTATGGCCGTTTAGTCGCTCAGCCTTTTCTGAGTCAGATTCTTATTATTCTTATATGTCATAGTGTCCTTTTGTAAACACATACATAGAAGTTTTCGTAAACAATAATAATATGCTCCAACAAAAAACTACCTGATTCTGGCTGTTTTGGCTGTGCTTGTGTACCTTTAGACTATATTGCAACGGTGTGCAGTTAATACAACTTTTGGTTTTCTTTGTCATCCTACAGAAATGCTTTGTTTAGCAAACTGATCACTAAATAATTCATCTCATTTCCTGCCAGAGTTATTGACACTTCGTAAGCTTTTTTTCTGCTGTTGGAAAACTAATAAAACGTTAATTTTGTCTTCCCACGGTATTTATTGATTAATTCTCAAATATATTCCATCAGCTATTAGTAGCCGATCATCATGTGTTACGCCAAAGATGCGTAATTCTGGAGGCTTTCAGTAAGTAACACTGAAGGAATATGTAGAGCGCTAAGTGTACATCTGTGGATGTAAGCCATAAAGCTGCTTGAGGTACAGACTGACAAAAAAATATTTTCTTTCCTTGGTTATTGGTAAGCTTGGTGCAGATCATCCCGAAAAAATTGGCCTACCTACAAGTTGTTAATTTTGGTTTTCCAAAACGATTTTGTTACATTCTTCAAAGTGAAAGCATTTTCAAAAATGTAGAAGAATGGGTTAGGTGTTGTCAGGTTTGCCAAAGATTTCGGCCAGCAAATATTAAAGAAACATTAATACCACATGAAATACCTTTATTGCCATTCTTTAAAGTTGACACAGATGTATTAACATATGGAGGCCATGATTATCTGGTGATGGAAGATTATCTATCCAAGTAGTTTGAAATCAAACAGTTACAAACCAAAACAGAAAAAGAAATCATTATTAAATGCAAACAAATATTTACCACATTTGGTATACCAAAAATCGTAGTTTCTGATAACATGCCTTTTAATAGTTTTGAGTTTAAGCAGTTTGCCAAAGAATGCGATATAGAACTAGTAACTTCCAGTCCCAGATATGCTAAGTCAAATGGGCTCGCGGAGAAGTCAATAAACATTGTGAAGGCCATTCTTAAGAAGTGTAAAGAAGATGGGTCATATTTTCACTTGGGCCTTTTAAATTACAGAAACTCGACAGTTTGTGATACAGACTATACACCTGCCCAGATTTTAATGAGTCGCAATCCACCTTGCAGTTGCCATTACTTAAAACTAAGAGTTATTGAGAATTTTAAGAAGACGGTGCTAGAAAAGCCATCTCAAATGAAAAAAAAATTATAATAGGCAAGCAATCGATAAACCATAATTTAAAGAATATGAGGAAATACTTATTAGAGATGAGAAATCAAAAACGTGGATGCCAGGAAAAGTTATCAAAGTTCTAGACTCACCAAGATCATACCTTGTAACAGGACCTGAAGGAAATATACTCAGAAGAAACAGCCATCATTTAAGACACTTCCATCAAGCTAAGAAAGCAGATGTTGGTGACGGTTTAGAGGATGATACTCAAGAAGCCATTGAGAATAAAATTAAGGATCAGGAAAAATAATCGTCTACATCTAGTCCAAGGATTCAAACAAGAGCCGGCAGAATTATAAACAAACCATCCAGAGTAGGTGATTATATTGTGTATTAGGCAAAATTTAGTTCAGATTATTTTAAAGTTAAATTAGATCTTTTAAAAAGAGAGGGAATGTTAGGTAGATTTAGTAGTTAGTAACAAAATAATAACAAAAGAGTAGAATATAAAAATAACAGATTGATATTACATGTTTGGTAACATAAAATATAAATAAAGTTATTCTTAAAATCCAAACAAGCTGTACAATTTGTTTTATACCAACATTCTTACTAGCATTAGAAATCATTCAATCTTTGAAGTAATAGCATAAAAAGCTGTTGAGTGGGCCATTGATAGACGAAAATAACCGAAAGTGAACAGCAGTTGGTGGTTAAGACTTTCCAAACTTAATAATTTGAAAATATCAATTAGTAACAAACGCTTTATAGAGGGGTACGGAAGCAGGTTGATATCGAAAATGTACGCTGTTGAATGGATTTGTGTGTTAGGAACAGTCAGGTAATGACCATAGATCTACGTATAGGTAAATTCTATATATATATACAATTCTCCTTTATTTACTTCAATTTGTAACTTGCTATAAATATATGAGTGAGAGCCGCAAGAATTTGATCTCACTCAAAGTAGTAGTAGTAGTAGTTTTAGTTTTTAATAAAAATTCTTAATATAAGATTGCATTCACAACAGGAAGACAAATGGGTATTCTTGATTATCTTGACTAAAATTGTACCTATACCTACTGGCACGTGCCAGTATTCATAAGAAGATTTTTGGTAAGAATCACATCATCTAAAAAGCGTTTTGGTTTGTTTTTGCCAAAAGGTCTTATTTACGAACAACAGCAGATTAGGCATTTTTTTCAGAACAAAGGATTCATTTCGTCTACAGCTAGACAAATTAATGCAAAACAATTAATTGTTAATACTAATAATTACTTAGATTGACTTAGTAATTAGGTAGTTATATTCTTAGCAACTATTATAATTTTACCTGTGTAATATTGACATATTTACTATCACCGAGTTCTGTCCTTTTTGCATAAGCATACTTGAATGCTTCGATTATTCTATGGTATGTTAAAATTGTATTATCAGCACCATCAATACTATCTTTAGTAAAATTATATCCATCTAAAATGTTAAGCATAAATCCTAATAATACACCGGAAGCTGGTGGAGGCATGGTGTATAAATGATCTCCACTTCTAAATTCCGTAGATATTGAATCTTCCCATCTAGCACTGTTGAAAAATTCAGATTAACTTTATTAACTAGCATGGTGTCTTATATAGAACTTACGTATAATTATCTAAGTCTTCTTGCGTAATTATACCACCAAGGTCTTTAATGTCTTGCAACAGAACTTTTGAAAGTGTACCATTATATAAATCATCTCCACCATTTTCAGCTATTACTTTTAAAGTTTCACATAATTTTATGGGTTTTATCACAGATCCAGTTTTTTTATATTTACCATTTGGTTCTAAAAACCATTCCCTTCAATACAAAAAAAAATATAAAAGTTCTTTCCTATATCAAATGTATCATTAATTATTATTTATTTATTACCTAAGTAATGTATCATTCCTAATACCACTTAATACATCACTTTGTGCCAGACTCATATTATAACCTTTCTCACAGAGTTCTATACTTGGTAATATCAATTCTTTCCAAGGTAATTTTCCAAACCTTTTGTGTGCCGTCCAATAGCCTCTTAATTCACCAGGAACCCCAACTGCCAAAGCTCCTGCAATAAGAACAAAGTTAATTCGAAATAGTTGAAAAACGGTGTTGGTATAGAACCATGTTTTGCTTTCTCTGCCTGGTCCTTAAACATATTAGGAGTGGCTTTTAAAGGCGCCGCTTCTCTAGCGTTTAGAGTATATGCTGATTTTGATTCCCTTATGTAAATGGTCATTAGGAATCCGCCTCCAAGACCCATGCTTTGCATGTTGACAATTCCGTTGCAAAATAAGGCTGCAATTGCTGCATCCACGGCGGATCCATTGCGTTCCAAGATTCCTCTGCAAAAAATAAAACTTTATAAGCATTCGTATTAATTAGTATAGGGTTGTTTTCTACTGAGTTAATTTATATGCTTTCCGTTCCAAAATCAAATTAAGTAAATAACATGAGAATTATGTTTAGTAACTGAAGGATGTGATATCCAGAATTCTCTTGATTGAACCCAATGTCTAGTGGTCTACTAATAGTAAGATTAAGCGATAGGAAGATACTGTATTATGGCAAGTTTGTACAGTAGTGTAGCCGATACTCTTAGGTCAATCAGTAGTTTCTTGGTAGACTACCACAGTAATTGTTGTTTAGTACTATAATGCAACCATTTGATAGTAAGGGTTCTTGTGGCTATCATGCCAGGATTCTAATATGGTGCTACTCCGTTCCTTATCTGAACGAGCTGTTAGAACTAGAAATAATTCGAAGTTAAATTGAGATAATTATTCTTGAATTAAGGTTGCGCTTTTTTAAAAATCATTTGGTGAAAGCAATGAATCTCAGAATCCACACCGCAGTAAAAACAGAACCAAAATCAGTGATGACTCAAATTGTTTCAGGAACTATTTTAGATGCTTATTGACGGATTCAGAATCATTAATTTCAAAATGTTTATAAATATTCTAAGTTGCTATTACATTGAGGAAAATGTCACCTTCATTGGTTTGTTATTACCTTGTGAAGAAGATCAGGCAAAACCTGATGACCCTATCAAGGTTCAACCAACAGAACACCTGCTATATAAACCAGCTTGAGTGCACTTTCCTCAGTGTCACAGCTTCATTGTCGTATTGATTTTGGGTTGTTTTGTCATTTTGATAATATTCAGATTCATTACATAATCTGGACAAATTAAAATAAAGATGCGCTTAATAATCGTATGGTAAATGTTTAAGTATCTGCGTGTTTACAAATTTTTGATTTGTTATAATCAAGTTAAATGAGCTGACTGAGATTAAACTAATTAACAGCGCATTGAAAACAAGAAGAATATCTATGTGTGGTAATGTTTACATATCAACAGGTCAAAGATATAAAACAATAGATTATCAAACATTTATATTTATCACATGGACGCTCTTTTCGTTATTGACCTATGGCTTTTATACAAAGTAGCAAATTAATTTGCACATTTTTGTATTCTTGTTCATAACAACATTCAAACAGGCTAATCCCCTCTTTAAAAGTACATATTCAAATGGAATGAAATGCATTTCACGTTCAATCTGTGCCATAAACGCGCATACAAATTGTAGGTTACATTCTAATTGAATGCATAAACTAGCAGATTTATTAACCTTGAACTACATTTTGTGTGGAAGTATTTAAAATTAGTTCGACCTTATATTTCGACGATTTGCCATAATATATATCCTCAAAAAAAAAAGGAAACATAATAAAGTTCAGTATTTATTGCGGTGTTTATAGTAGAATGCAGTAGCACGTAGTAGCTGGTCGAAAGTTAATGGTCTCATAATCGTCTTGTTTTTGTTAAGTTAGAAATGACGAAAAATAAATAATTACTAGAATTTGTCTTTATTAGTTGTCAGATGATGCATTTGAAAAGTCGTAATAGAATGGATAATTATAATCAACCATAAAGAGATTAGATAAGAAATTCCAGAAATGAAATAATTTTAGATAATAAAATAACGAGAAAATTCTATAAAAGTTTACAAAAGAAACAATTTGGCCAACTATAGAATGCGATCGATGGATGGAATGTTTCTAAAAATGGAAAGATCAATGGAATTAAAACATGGTGACTATTCCAGTATTTCTCTACTATTAAACTCGAAAACCCCAATATAATACTCTCTCCACTTCAGTTATTCAATGCGGTGCTGTCTCAAACCATAAATCTGGTTTGTTTGGGAAATTAAGCTTCAATGAATTCTTGCTACTTCCGTATATAATTAAATATCCTTTACTGACTCAAGCTTTTAGAATTTTTAATTATGGTAACCAAAAATGTAAACAAACAGGTTACGTGAGTGCCTGCACACGCGGTGAAATTCCTCACGAACTTGTGGGTACCCTCAGGGAACTTTTCAAAGCTCAGATGTGGAATCTGATCAGTCTTGCTGACGAAAGTGACTGAATCAATTTCGATTCGTCTCCAGAAGCAACTGAGACACTTCATCAACAAACAGTCCAGAGCAAATCCCATGCCTCGGACTTACAATATCGCAAAAAGAAAAAAAATTGTTAACTAGCTTTAATAGTTTTTGACTCATTCAGAGCTTATTTCAATAGCTAATGTGATAAATGGATGCTACATAATCCTAAATTCGATTTAACTATATTTGTAATCTTATAGAATGCATTCTAGCAGAATCTGTAAGTAAGGCCCCCGCAAGAGCATTGACCGCTCGCGTGTAAGCCAAATATTTGCGCCCCTGACAAAGAGCAAACAGTACAGACAAAGCATTCACAACGTAAAGTATAAATTCTATAAAGATTCAAGTGTTTTGAAAATAATGCATGGTCCCGTTTGTTTTATTTTAACCTTTTCTGTATTTAGAAAGTGTTTTGCTTGATACGGGTGGCCTAAAAAGCTTTAAATGGTTTATCATGTGTACTTCTACATTTCTAAATTCTGTATAAAATTCTAGACACTCTTCGTAAGCCTAATCTACCTATATCTCCAAAATATTTACATTTAAACTTTGAATTTTTCTCGATTCAACTAGTTACATGACCCAAATTTTCCTGTTTTATACCTCTCTGCCCAAACCTAGCAAACATTCTTATGAATGTAAAAATATTGGTTCAGAATTCTTTACTCTTCTCTTGCTAATGTAACAGCCTTAAACTTCAGACTCTCTTAACCCTCACATTTACCCAAGAACTGGAAAGACATTCAAAGTTTTCACATTTAGGGCACGTTGGGTTACTCTTCACATTTAATAATGAAAGGCATCTTTTTAGAGTATTGTGGTCCGTCGTACCTATTAACAAACTTAGGCATCGCAGTCTTTCTTCGTTAGCCATTTTAGCTTTGACAAATGAAACCTAATTATATGATCTTTAAGCCTGGCGGGAAACAACCTCCATTGATTGGCCCTTTGTGTCTTGTGAGCTCTTGCATTTAACTATTATCCTGAAATTCTCAAGAAGGGTTTTATCCCCAAACAGGTGTCATCGGTTTTGCATCGGCGAGTTCATCTGCCTTTCGTTGCCCAAAAACTGAGATTGATTTCCTTTTTCATTGAAAGCCTGTCAAAAGCGTCTGCACGTTCTTGAATAAGAGCATTTTCTGTTGTGTCGTTTTAATAAAGAAATAAAGGTAAATACTTTGCCTAGATCTCTTCACCTAGTCTGTATCTGCTACTGATAAATATGAGCAATTTCTGAAAATGGAATCTTTCTATCGAATGTGATTCTTAAGAAACCGAGTCGTGGCAGCCTAGTCTATGGAAGGTTCTTCCACTTACTCTTGTGAGTAATTCACGGTTGAAGCAGGTTTGCCTTTACTATAATTAAAATTAGATTCGTAAACAACAAATACATATTTATCCCTTGGATCAAACTATGTAAATCTACTGTATCATTTGCTTGCTTTACATAACATATCTCTGCAATATGTTCCACTGGCGGACCTACGGAAGGGGCAATGGCAGCTGCAGCCCTCGCTTCCATCGGCACTTTACAGTCTGTAGCATTACAGTCTAGTTCTTACCCTTCAAGTAACAAGTAAAGCTCGATTTTATGCAAAATGCTTATTTTTGCATTTCTACCTACTTTTTGCATATTTTGCATATCTTAATGCAACGCGCATATTTGTTCATGTTCTCTAATTTTAAGGCATATTTTGCGGTAAATTCAAGTGCTTCTCAGTGTATTTACATACAAAAGCGGTTTATCATCTTCGCCTAGAAATATTTTAATGTAGTTGGATTTTATTCTTACAAAGTATCGATTGTTATTGAAAATATGTACATTTAGATAATTTTAGTCTGCACTTGCTTTCTTAGCTAGTAAGGTTGACTGATTTATACTTAAAATAGGTTCAACAACTGTTAAACCTCAGACATAACCAGACTTACTCATTTGTAATTCACTCCTATGTCGTACGTTGCAAAATTAAGAATAAATCATATTTTTCTAAGCTGAAATTTAAAAAGTTTATTTTTTACTAGGCATATTTTGCACATATTCTTGCATATTTTGGACATCTCGCTTCGTATTTTGCACAAAATCTCTGCATATAAACGCGCGAATTTCATACAGATCTTTTGAATATAAAGCCGAACTTTACTCAATAAGCTTATAACGACAGGACAGGTTATACTTTTCTCAAGCCTTCTCATTTGTAACTAGTAAGAAAGTTTTTGGTCAAGTACGAAAAAATGTGACTGCTGAACTACTAGCTGCCAGAAATAAACTAACTATTATAATTATACAACTAAACTAATTTGTAAGTCGTGGCATTTCCCATCAGGAAAGGTAGACTTCGCATCAATTTCAGTGATCTGTTTCTTTGAAATTAATATAAAGCCAATCTTTCCCGATAAACAATGCCAAAACTGAGTTTTAGTGTTTGAACAAAGAATTAGATAGTAAGCTATTCTTTGACTTCAGTAGCAAGAGTTTAGTTAGTCACATTTGTGTGTAGTAAATAGATTTAGCTGTGAATAAAAATATATGTATGTATAAAACCTTAAAAATCTGTAGCCTCGCTCTGGCGATGCATGCCGACCACGTGTAGTGCACGCACTGCATGCCCGCTTACAGAGGTTCTGTCATTAAGTGCATTCAATGCCAAAATCGGTTTTGGAAAACCTGGAATATATCCATTTGATCCAGATATGCCGATTATCTTCCAGCTAATATTACAGACTGACTCATGAAAACAAGCAAAGTTAATATCTCTACATCATATGTTTAGTCAAGTCAAATCACAGTCGCTTTTACTTCCCTAAAAGAGGAGCAGTGGATGCTATAGACGGATGGTATTGATCTTGCTGGAGTCGCAGCAGTGAAGGTGAGTGGAATAGGTGTAAGTGATTTGCGCGGCAAAAGTGTTGGTGATATCAAAAATTGAAATAGTTAGCAATAAAGCTGAGGAAGATGGAGATGATGATGTCACTGTCACTGATGTATAGCATTGTGAAAATATTATAACTTTGAAAAGAAGAACGTTGTCCAGTTGATGATTAGGCGGCGAGGCGTGTAATGGGTGTGATGATGACATTGACTGAATAAACTATTAACAAGATGAGGGGAACTTTCTTGTATCCTATTTCAAGATACTTGTAAGTTCCGTTCAGACAAAGATGGTAATACCGGTAGTAATATGCTGTACTAGTAACAACATTAAACTGTCTTGAATATTAGTATCAGATAATACAAGCAATTTTACGAATATTTTAGCTGTACAGTATAGCTTAAGCGCTTTTTTAGAGAAAAAAATGCGAAAGCACTATAAGCTTTTGTTAACCCTACAAAGTTATCGGAATCAAAATGGAAGCTAAGCACCGCACATTTTTGCATATCACACACAAACTTCTAAAAATAAAAACAACAGTTAATAAAGAAAGACTCAAAGAACCTAATCAGTTTTTAAACTCCGGTTGGCCTGAAAACAATGAACGGACTATAAAGTTAGATCAGCCCTAAAAAGCATGATTCCAGTAAACCTGACTGGTCTGAAAAGTACGACCGGTTTCAAACAAATGTTTAGTCAAAAAATCTAAATCTAACAGTAAGCCTTGTCCTGACCGGGATTCGAAATTCAAGCTCCTGCATATAAAATTTATTTTGGTGTTTCCGATGTCGAGATTCGCAGAGTACATCATTTAACATTTCAGAGAACTGCGTGAGAAATTCAAGCTGAACGTATCAAAAACTGCTCTTCACTTTGGAAGCCCGAAATAACTACGGCTTACCAAAACTTGATCATACATGTAAGATATTATCCAATCTGTATTGATTTCAGGTGCTGTCTTGTTTACAAACTATTTGTTAAAAATGGATTATTTTTCATTGTCTAAAAGGTGAGTCAAAGACAATTAATTATCAAAGAAATCGCAGATTCAATCCGCGACCAGAATTCGAGGATTAAACTGAAATGGCTAGAATGAATTGCTTTAAAACCAGTAGTTATGATGGAGTCCACAGACAATGGTGCAGCCTATCCCTTGGGCATGGACACCTGTCAGATAGTAATAGAAAAACGAATGATGTTCCAGTCAAGGCTTAAACACTTCTATACAGAAACGGCCTTCACTGGAAGAGGAAGATGGCCTGTGGCCACCCGGAATGAATCACCAAAGTCTGGCAGGGGGAATAAGAGTCAACATCGCATGATGAACCACACAGTACTATATCACTTGATAAAACACAGAAGACAAAGCAAACAAACAGTCCATCTAGAAAAGGAGCAAATAGTTCCATCCCGACAGATACTCAGAAAAGTTGATGTTACAAGAAAAGGAAAAAATTAAGAAAGAACTGCAGGAAATAGTGAAAGTAGCACAGACGAATAAGTAATAAGTAAAAATTATAGTATGATCCAAATAATTCGATATCATAAGGCAAAATCGCTTTACTAGAATTTTCGGCGCCATTAACTATTTGGAACAGATTTTTAGTGCTGGGAAAAACGAGGAATATGAAATTCGTTATTTAGTAAAAGTAATAAAATTGATTGAAAATGTTATTTTTCCATTTGTTGAATATAACAAGGCTATAGTTGCAAAAACGGATACTACTTTTCATTGCCAGAATACACTGCGAAGTAGGAATTCTAGGCTCTTCAAAAATAATTTAAAACAAGCAAAAATTCAATTTCTTTCACTCCACTTTTATTTTGTTCGAAATGATTAATCAGGAATGTTATCATTAAAAGAATTATTATCTGACTATTGTCTGCATACCCATACATATACCTACTGTTTGCAATATTATCTATCAGTGGGGGAAATACCTACTTTCGTGACATATAAGTATGTTGTCTAATCAGTCTCATCTATTTACTCCAATGTCATCAGTTTGTTAAAAACAATGTAAATTCGATTGGGAGTAATCAGTTAATCATCGATATTTGTTTCCAAATAAATCACAAAAAATAACTCTTTTTTATGTTATTCGGTAAGGACCAGATAAGAGTTCCATTATAAATAATTATATTTTATCTGGCCTACAAAGATTTCATATCAAAAAAAAAAAATGTCAACAAAACTAAATATTCCAAAAGATAATTTTTAATACCTTTATATCCTTTCCAAACAACAATTTTTGCTTAGATTTTACCATCAGGAAATAAAATTATACGGAAAAGTTCTCAAGGTAAAACCTCATTATAAAGTTTGAAAATAACAATGTTTAAATGAACAAGTAAAAACAAAACTCCTACTACAAGTATTAAATTATGATTCAATGTGGACAATAATGTACATTTGATAACAAAAAAAAAAAAATGTTATTGACTGAAACTAAACCAGTTATAGCTTTTACCACATAACAATCTTTAAATAACAAAGAATACTTGTTTATAGCTTGATTTAAAACATTTGTAGGAGAATGTTTTGTTCTTGACTGTTCCTCTCAGGAAATTTCAACCAATGAAAAGGCATGAATTTTCAAAGTTTAACCAACCGTAGTCGTATTACAGCGATGATTGCACTAGTGCAAATTATCAACAATTTTGCTGATAGCAACTGGTACACAACAGTCTAATTTTAGTGACTTTTTCGTTTTTTGAGGTTTTTAAATGTTTTTTTTTGTTTGGAAGTATTTTGTTTCAATTCTTTTTCGAAAATAGTCTGGCCATAATTAACACATCGTTCAATAAGTCCCGAGACTAACAACGAAAACAACATTTTTCTTTTCAAAAATCATTTTTATTCATCAATATAATCTCCTTTTAGAGTGATACAATCTTTCCAACGCCTTTCCAACATTTCTATACCATGTTTATAGAAGGATTTATCCTTTGCTTCAAAATAGGCTTCAGTTTCGGCAATGACCTCCTCATTCGAGCCAAATTTTTTTCCCTGGAGCATTTTTTTGAGATCAGCAAAGAGCCTGTAGTCGCTGGGGGCTAAATCTGGCGAATACGGGGGGTGGGGAAGCAAATCAAAGCCCAACTCGTAGATTTTTGCCATTGTTTTCATGGACTTGTGGCATGGTGCATTGTCTTGCTGAAAAAGGATTTTTTTCTTCTTCATGTGCGGTCGTTTTGCTGCGATCTCCTCCTTCAAACGTACCAACAAGTCAATATAATAATCACTGTTGATCGATTTACCTTTTTCCAGGTAGTCAATGAAAATGACGCCATGTGTATCCCAAAAAACAGACGCCATGACTTTGCCAGCAGATTGCTGCGTTTTTGGACGCTTTGAGCGGCTTTCGCCAGCCATGCGCCACTCAGATGATTGCCGATTCGACTCTGGAGTGAAATGATGTATCCATGTTTCATCCATGGTCACGTATCGACGCAGGAAATCGTTTTTATTGCGAGTAAATAGCGATAAACAGCTCTCTGAATCGTCGATTCGTTGCTGTTTTTGTTCCATTGAAAGCAATCGCGGCACCCACTTGGAAAAAACCTTTTTCATGCTCAATTTTTCATGAAGGATTGTAAATACGCTTCCAGATGATATCTGTGTCATTTCTGCAATCTCACGGACCTTTACTTTGCGATTTTTCATTACGATTTTGAATACTTCACTCACATTTTCCGGTGTAACGGCTTCCAATGGCCTACCCGAACGTTCCGCATCGTTTGTGTCCGTACGACCACGTTTAAACTCAGCATACCAACGACAAATCGTTGATTTGGATGGAGAGGAGTCCGGGTAACGTTTCTCAAGCCATTGCTGGGCTTCTACGGTGTTTTTACCCATTAAAAAACAATGTTTTATCAACACGCGAAACTCGCTTTGTTCCATTTTTCAAACAAATTACAAAGTGACTTTACTCTAACCTCGATAACTCTGCTGTTTGTGGTCCAATCGACGTGAAATTTTTACACGTTTCATGTGAAGGTTTGCACTCTAGGGAAACGTGGCTAGTTTGGTACTACTAGCACCATCTCTGGGTTAGTCTCGGGACTTATTGAACGATGTGTTATATCCTTTGTGCATGTCAAAATATTCTGTAATTGTCACTCATGCGCATTGACATGCACTTGGGATACTTACTTACTTATGATAATTTCATGTATTCATAATAAGAATAGCCCATTCAACTTTATTCGAAAAATCTAAACATGGAGTTAGTCTGATTGGCTCGTCTTAGTAAAATAAAGATTTTGCCTATTTTGTTTATTTATGAATTATTTAACATGAAACTGGATATTTGATTTAAGATATTTATGGTTTTTGGAATTTCACTTCCTAATATAAATAAATCCTGATCCAAAAGAGCATCACAATTAATAATGTGCTATTGTGCTACTTTTACAGACAACCTTTACGGCAGGTCGATGTTGTTAAATAAAAACAAATCCCACGTACTGGAAATTATGTCGAAAGAAGAATAATCTCCATGTCTGTGTGTAGTAGCATATTTGGACGTTCACAATTTTATAGCGATTCTAAAGAGTGCATATGTATGTTGCAAGAGGAAACACAAAAAAAACTATTATCAGGCAAATCAAACATAAATAGAATAAACAACAGCAATATCAGAAATTTACTGTACCATTTCCTACGATTTCCGATAGATTATTTTAGTGTTGGAGTTTCTTATGGGCCAAAATTGAGTTGTTAGACAAAAACTGCTTTTTAGAAGTGGCTGGTATAAACGAAGGGGTTTATTAGACAAATTGAGGTTGGATAAAAAAATGGAGTTAAGCAAAATATCTTCATTACACAACAAAGAAGAAAAAATGATTACGTAAACTTTCCATGTGATGGCATGCTTAATCGATGATAAAAACAATGATCAAAAACGAGTTTGTTTTTAAAATTAAAGAACAAATCAGGATTTCAACAATAATAAAAGTGAATGACACAGTAAATTCAGTTCAAGCACTTTTGTTGTTTTGCAGTTGAATCAGCAACTCAGAAAGGAATTAAATTAATAATAATAAATTAAGTAATGCAAAGATATTTTAGTTAGGCAAAGCAGAGTACCAAAGAAAATAAATAAATCAAAAAACAAAACAAGAAAAAGCAAATTAACTTCAAATTCTAAATAAATCAGTAAATGGTGATGATTCAAAAATCGACCAGGACACAGAATTATTCCTGGAAAAAAAACTTCGTGCGAAAAAGTAATTCATTTTACAAACTGATCTATCTAATGTTAATAATAGTAACCCATCGACGTCCATTACGTTTTCTTCGATTTGCTTGTAGTACACTTTTTGGGATATCCCCAAGGCTGAATGCCATAAATCCAGACCAGTTTCAAAATTTGATCGCAAATCATCAGTGTATTATGTACAGATAACTAAGAATGTCTTCCTAGCAGCCAGTATTGTTTCTATACTAATGGTCAATTTTTTTCTTTTCTTCCTAACGTAAGGGATTTTTACCCTACTAATCACAACTGATATGTAGTTCTTTTGCATTTTTATTCGTGAAGTTCGTGTGGGTGGATTTAGTCTCGTTGAGCTTTATCTTCCATGTATTGGTCTATCTAATACCCGAATCACAAGTTTCTTATAGTGTCTCTACTGCTTCCCTAGTATTTTCTTCCGGTGCCAAAATTACGATATCATCTACAAATGTGCTGACGGCTACATTTATTTCGCTGGGTATATCGCAAGTGTATACTAGAAGATGTATAGTATTAGGCTTAGCACACTGCCTTAGTTTCGAGTAATCATGCTTCTGCTTTACAGAATAGTCTATTGTTAATGCAGAATTTGGTCAAATCAACATGTTCTTTAGGGAGCATTTTCTTCTAATGTCTTTTCAGTGATTGGGATAATTCTGTGTACATGGTCGATATGGGATTAGCTTTTTACCCTCAATTAGGCGTTTCAAATAATTTAGATCTTATGAGCAGAAGAGAAATCGGTCTATTTTGTTTGGCGTGTTGATACGTCAGAACGGCTTTCTCGGCAATTTCTTAAGAATTCAACCGGAGATGAGATCATAATTAGGTGCTTTTCTTGGGTTAATGTTGTCCTTGATTTCACGACATACTTCATTTGGAGTAACTGCAGTTATCCCAGCTTTTTCTTGATTTGACATCTAGTAGACCAGTCAACATCGAATTAAAAAAATGTAAGCATCGCAAAAATTGGGGTATTTCTAATTTTTTAATATGTTGTTAGGACCCCTACGGGTAGTATAAATCCAGATTTACAACTCCGATAAACCTGTGCTACCTGCGTAGTGGCAAAAAAGAGCAAAATTTCCGCACTTCTTTTGGTTTTTGAATCATATTTCCTAACCTATGCTTTCTATCGAAAATGTTATTCATATCTTTTTTAGAGTCGATTAAATTTGCTACAATCTGAGACTAAGATAGTCTCTGTAGGTCCATTAGTTACTGAGATACGGCTTTTCAAAGATTCGCAATTTTTTACAAAAAGTGACATTTTTTCATTACGGTAATGTTTGGAACTAAATATTGGCAAAAAGACTTGTCCGACATTAAAAGCTATCGACAGAAATTGGTAGTAAATTTAATTAGTTTTAATTTAAGCGCAAGACGGTGCCCGTGAGGCAAATAGTTTTCTCAAAAATGGCCAAATACCAGAACACTCTTGCTAAATGCTTTTTTACTTCCTAGACTTTATAGCTCGACAAGCCCTGATTTGTTGCTAAAATTGTCTGGAGGCGATATACAAATACGAAATTATAAAGAATTAACTTCAATAAAAAGATATTGTCCTCTTTCTTTTTTTAAAAAGACAAAAAGAAACAAAACATCGTTATAGGTAAAGATTTTTAATTTAATAAAACGGGATGAGTACTTGTCAATGACCAAAACAAACGCCGTCTGATTGAAATGCTTTGCACTGAGTTCAATAAACAGGGGATTGAGACCAAACAGTCTGCAGAAGACGCTGACGCAGATATCGTCAGGACTGCTTTTTCTAAGAGTTTATTCTATGAAAATGTCATAGGGGGAGGATGTGGATTTATTGGTCCTGCTCAGTGGCTTAGGTTCCACCTCTAAGAACGAGTATTTTCAGAAAAGCGACAGAGGTGGATCTGGGAGCATCCATTTTTCCACCAACTCATTCGCCTGTGGAAACCCTGAATGCCCACAAGGATTCGTGCTATTTCTTTACGCCTTCAGTAGCTGTGACACCGCCTCTGCCCTATTCTGGCAGGGTAAGACAAAATGGTGCGGCGTTTTCCAGAAAAACCTCCACTTGCTACAGCTGGCGAAAATATTTTTGCAACCAGATTCCAGCCAGGAGGCGATAGCCACAATGAGAAGCTCCTCGTGGCTACCTATGGAGGAGAAGACGCCGAGTCTCTAAACAGCCTTCGTTACACGTGCTTCGGCAAGTCAGCAGTCACAGCCAAAAAGAACCTTGCTCGCCTACCCCCCACTAAGGACGCTGCAAAGTACCATGCGTTCTTACTATCAAGTAGAGAAATGGTTGGGGTTGGAAAAAAGCCCAAACGACTGGAGTTGGTCCACCAGCAATCTAGGACTGCTCCCCATCACTACGACAAAATGTCACTTTTTGGAAAGAATTGCCAATCTTTGAAAAGCTGTATCTCAGTAACTAATAGACGAACAGGGCCCATCCTGGTCTCAAATTGTAGCAAATGTAATCGACTCTAAAAAAGATATTAATAACATTTTCGGTAGAAGGCACAATTTAGGAGATATGATCAAACAACCAAAACAAGTGCGGAAATTTCGCTGTTTTTGGTTACTACACAGGTAGCACAGGTTTCTCGGGGTTGCAAATCTGGATTTATACTATCCATAGGGGTCCTAACAACATATTAAAAAATCAGAACTGCCCTAATTCTTGCGATGACTTAGTTCGATATTGACTGGCCTATAGTGCATATCAGGACCATTATCAATTTGGTTGGGTATGAAGATGTGCTCTAAATTTTCAACAAAGCAAAATCTGCTTATTACCTTTTTGTTCTTTTCCACAGCAAATGATCAGTTTCTCATTTAGAGAGGTTTTATCAGCAAGATCACGAGCGTGTTGCCATGTTTTTTTAATTTCCCTTTTCCCTAGTTTTAGAACTTTTTAAGGTAGTTGTTTCTGACAGTTACGTGGGTTATCTCTTTGGTATTATCTCATGCAGTTTTTGGATGACATAATAAAGTTCTGTCTTCGAGATCTATTTGAAAGCTAGTCCAATTTATGAATTTATTTGTTAATGTTGGTCTTAAAACTTTTTCGATAATTGCTTCACTCGAGCTGACAGCTACTGAGGTTAGTCCGTGACTTGACTTCAAGGAAGGCCGGGACCGCGAGATTGGTTAATTTCTTTATAATTTGACAATTCTGACAATTAAAACCAATCAGATAGTCCCAGCCTATCTTGAAGTTAGGTCACGGACCGCAGCTGATCGTAGCTGTTTTCAATGGAATATAGATGTTATTGGAGACGAAGACGTCACGTAAGCCTGAGTCCATAGCCCATTATCCTTGCTAGTAGTGAGTCGGGAGCCCCACTCCGTGCGTTTAGCGTTGGAGTCACCACCCAGAATAAATCCATTTCCTAGGTGTTAAAGAAATTCTAAATACTTACCTTTCTTTGCATTATGTCTGTTAACAGTGTCTTCTGTTTGGTGGGCATCAAGTCCACTTGTAAGTTGAACTTCCTCACTTTGCAGGTGTTGTTCTTCATAGTGACTATTTAGTTCTAAATCATTTTTGTTCTCTTTTTTGTTAAATAAGACTCTAGATCAGTACTATTTTAGAGACTTAGAATTAGAAATCTTAAATCCGTTACTGATACAAAGTCAAACAGTTACCTAAAGAAGATCAGAACCACATTATGAAAAGACAGATTTGGTAACATTGATTATGAACAGCTAGGCAGATTTATGATAAAATTAAACTGTGACATTATTATTTAATGGCACGATACAAAAAAAATTTATTTATGTTGCCTTGCCGTTAAAAGAAGTTACAAGCCGCTACTAAAATACTGAATATCTTTATGGCATCTATTAGAAGTTTTAAAAAAGAAAATTATTAAAAACGTAGTCGAAATGAGGACGTTTGCAGAAACTAGAACAATAAGTGATCCCGACATTCCGCGCGACATCGAGACACAAGTAAGGACGAATCCTGGAAAAACCGCTGATATAACGTTCCTGTTCCGAATTTTGGTGAAGGATATTAATATTGCTTATTTGAAAATAATTGTCTGACGAGGTCTATAAATTAATTTTTGTTAAGCTGTTTCGGAAAATCGTGTAAAATGAAACGCCTTTTGCAAAACAATTACCTGTAATTTCTTCTCTGGTTTTATGAATATGAAAACACTGTCCTAATGTAAATGTATATTCTTATATTTTCTAATGAGAAACATCAAAACAGCATCATCATAGGAATCTAATTAAATTGTCTCGTCTAAAAGCAAACAGTAAAAAACAATTTTGTGTGTAACAAAGCCAAAGATAATTTTTCATTTAATATTAAACACACTGTTATTGTTTCTTAAATTAATTTTATCTAAGTTTTTTCCTAAATCATCAAAAATAATCTCCACATCATTTCGATATATTATTTATTAGGATGAAAACTTACGTATATTGTTTTCTAATTTTGTAATCATTTAATATCGCTTGCCTTTTCTAATTAACAATTTTAGAGAATTTGAAAACTTTATCATGGGTGTACGAAATTCACAATATTTCAACTCTTTGTTTTTGTCTAATACGTACCATGACATAGTTGTTTACAAACTGTCCCATTCACAATTATGAATATGTAAATAGAGGCGGGAATAGATTTTTTATCATTAATAACGGTGGAATTATGTAAAAGTCCACGTTGATTTTATCGCTTATTATTAAGGCACAAGACTTATTTTGGCTTCATAAAGGTATTAATTCAAAAATTTTATTTATTTGTTGCAACATTCTTTAAGAACCATATTCTTAAGCAATGGCTATAGCAATAAAAAAATTCAGCTATTGTTGTTAGACATTTATTTTTGTTTTATATTGTTAAAACATATTTACGTCTCTATTGGTGTAAATTTTATTTAATTATTCGTCGCGTTATTCAATCAACTTACAATTATTTTCAACAGTTATTCAAAATGTAAATAATTAATTGTAATTAAAAACAGTAAAAATCCAGCTAGAAAATAAATCCAGATAATTTACTTTTACGTCGCATAGACATGTAACGTTATCTTTTTTTAGGAATTTACTGTTTTCTTACTTAATTGCTTGATTAATCAACTTGAGAATCCTTCTATATATATATATAAAACAAATCTAATATTTGTAGATATTTTCAAATCTCACTAAAAACTCTCCAAGCTTATCTAGACCACCTTCACGTTGATAGCTGTGACCTTAAATTTTGTTGCGAACCAAAATATTGCCTCCAGCCACGATAAGCTCCGTTTTGTAATAATAAAATTCGTGACCTTATCAACAATAAACAAATTCTCAACTCTCCTACTCCTGTTTTGTGTTAATCAGTTCTATAAATAATTGACAATAATATTTTCAAATAAAATTCAAATTTCATTTTTATACAAATTTATTGTCACCTAAATATAAATGTTTCATTTGTAAAATACATTTATGGTGCAAAAAACATACATATAGATAACCAATTTAACTACAGTAATTAATAATAAGTTACCAGGGCCATCTGCGATGCAACGCCAAGGCCTTTTTTATAGGTAACAAAAGAGCAATCAAAGTAGTCTTTTTGTTTCACACTCACAAGAAAATCACAAAACCTTAACTAGCGTGTTGTCTTTTTTTGTATTATCACAAAAACGAAGACGCACTAATTTTTGGCTTTCAGTTCCGCCTTCTTGTTCGTTTCTGTATTGACTAGTTTGGTCACAATTTTTCTAGAATGTCCACTGGGATCGAAGTGGTTTGTGTGTTCACTTGCTTCCTTTTTCGTACGCTGTTTTCCACTATGACCAGAATAAATGTGTTTATCGTGATCAAAATTATAATGCTCGTATTCGTCGAAATGACTTTCAGACATTTTGATTCAAAAGAAATAAATCACAAAAAACCACTGAAATACTTAATCCGTTCACTCTTGGTTGAGGTAGTAATAACAACACCGCCTGGCAACTGCGGCTGCTTTTATAAATAACGCCGCGCAATCGCATTACAGTTCTGCGGACGTGACGACACCGTATTATATTTTGTTTTTGGTTTCCACTTGATTTTCTATATTCAAGGTGCATATAGAATGTTTTCAAGTAGTTGATATGTATATGATTTTAGAACAACGGGTAAATGGCCGCGATTACGTAAAAACACAGCTGATGATTATTTATAATGGACCGATGGTGTTTATGTCCTTGAAATAAAACGGAAAGTATTTTTCCAGTTTTCCTTTTCATACGATTTGTAGTCCGTTACTTTTGTTTTAGTATTTAATTATGATACGTAAATAGGATGTGTAGGTATTTAGGAAGTAAGTTCTCGATTATTTTTTGCTGCGAAGCAAGTCTACAACATTCACCGAGCACCATCTGATACAAAAGCCTGTATACAAGGTCATTACTTTATACATTAAACATAATTATTATAGTCTAAAAATATACACATTATATGTAAATAACAGATTGAAGTACAATATTTCTTAAAACGAAAAATTTAAAAAATTTATATAACAATCGTTCTAGGCTTCACTTTGATAGCAACTTTCATACGAGGTGTGGTAGGAAAAATCTCAATTACGTCAATACAACTTGTCACCATTTAGCCGCTACAAGATTCAAATTCAAGATTTTTATTACTATTTTTATGTACCTACTAAGCTGTTTTTCCTTTTAAATTGTTTTGCTGAAGAGTGAAAGACATAAAAGACGACTGGTAGCGGTGGTAATAAAATTTGTTTTTTTTTACTGTACCTTTTGATCAAAATTGTTCCGGTGGCAAACATCAAATAATGAAAACCGATACTGTTGTGGTTACGAAAACTTTAAGTACAGGATTTAATTACAAAGTCTGTTTTTTAAGTTTCTAATTTCAAAATATTTCTGTCATAAAATTTAGATTCAGTTATGAAAATAAAATTGATTGAATTACGCAATTGCAAAACTAATTGACCAATTTGGCTTTTGTATTGTTTCATAAATTATTTCTAAAAGTTTGCAATAAAAAATTCCTAGTTTTAAACCACTTCCAGAAATACTTTTTGTGGCTTTACTTCCGTTTTATTCTATGTCGATCAATAATTCAATACACGAAAATCAAAAAAAAACCAGCTGACCCAAATTTATGTTTTATGGTTTTTTTAATGTTTACTATCTTATAACAATGAAACATCGATCATACTATAATAATAGAAATTTAGTTCTAAAGCAGTTTTTAAGTGTTGCCGGTTTATAAACGAGTTTTTGTATTTCACTATTAATCATGATATTCTTGAATCCCAATCATTTTTATCACACTTTGTTTCCAATCGCTTTTATATATCATTTGATTCTTATACATACAATTAATCATTCTGTTTGAGTGTCAGTATGTACTAACGCACAATATCTGCTAGGTACCTACTGTAAAAATGTTACATAATGACAATTAAGATTTTACAGTGCGATTATCGACAGGGATAACTTGCAGTAGTAAGTATGGCTAGGTAGTTTAATATCACGGACTTTGTGGGTTTTTGAAATGAAGTGGTCTAAATGTTCTTATAAGACAAGCACACAGATTGTGAATTCTGCTATGTTAATGTCAATTTTCTAGTTCATTCCAACAAGGTACCGACCACTACCCGTTAAGATCATCGATTCATTTGTTTGGTATACCGTTGATCTTCACCATGCTTAATGATGTCTTCCACGATCAATATCTAGAAGCAAATTCTGACCACCGTGGATGTCTGTTTGTCACGTTGTGTACAAACAGGCAGATAAGAATGGAATTGAAGTAATCGTGAGAAAATGCATCAGATATTCAGTAAAATTTGAAATGTCTTATCCAGGTCAAAATGTTTTCAATTTAACTACAGATTCCCATACCAAAAGCGTATCAAATTTTGTGACTCGACAACAAGTGCGACTTTCTCATTCAAACTATCTTGACTAAAAGAGGAAATTACCCTTGTTGTAAAGGGACTTGTTTTGATTTTCACGCTGGTTTGAATTGCAAAATTGAAAATTGAACTATTGCCTTTATTATAGAATGGTGCTGCTCTAACATACATCTATCGCAGAGCCCTGCATAAGCCGAGATTTACAAACCCAAAAACCCGATCGACCAGATGTAGGCTCGGAATGCTCGATGTACTTTTGAACAAAAGTTTAGCCCGGTTCAAGCCCAGAATTCCGGGTTGAACTATGCAATGGAAGCGCTGGAAAACATTTGTTCTTCTTAACCATATAATTGACTTGTAACTTGAAATAATATTCTTTAACATCACTAACATGACAGCATAATCAGTAATTTACTGAGAAAAATACAAATATTTTGAGATACAGTATGAATAAATAAACATCAAAAGATTCAATGTTTCCATGTACCGCATGCTGCTGGCGGCGTCTCGCCAAAACCTTCAGAAGAATCTTGCTTAGTTTAGTAAAACAAACAATATTTCTCTTGATAATCTTTTGACGTGGCATAAAAGTCAAAACTAAATCTCTTGGTTAAATTCTTACTCAAAAGTTTGCCTATCCCCGTCGGTATAAATTATGCCCAGGGTTATGTAGTAAGTGTCGTTTCTAACAGACAGTTTTAAACTGCTGTCATACTTACTTACTTAATCTAGTCAGGCTGAAGAAGCTCCACGAGGAGCTTAAAACGGCCTCCCGCCTTCGGCGGGAATTTAACGATTGACTTGACTTGACTAATCTAGTCCTCTGGCTGCACTGTTGCTCCCACAGCTTTCGGTTCTTCACTAGGATATCAATGCTTGTTTCCAGGCCAGGTTCCTCTTCTGTATCAGCTTCATCATTCCATCATTCTACGTTCTCTTGGGCCTACCTCTTCTCCGTTTCCGTACCACTCCTGTAGCCAAACCAACTCATTTGCCTTTGTTCAATTATATCTGCTACTCCCGCACTAGACTGTTTCGTATACAGTTCCTTAAGTATCTCATCTGGCATGCCTGCAATTTGCTACTAACATTATCATCCATCGTCCACGTTCGCATCCATATGTTAACACCGGTATGAAAACATTATTAAATATTTTGGCTTTCGTTGCACTGCTTACTTCTTTTATTCTAATAAACGGTTTGTTCAGGGCATAGAAATGTTTGATTGCACTTTGGATTCTTGCATCAATTTCTTCCTCGATTCCTCCCTTATTACAGATAGTCGATCCTAAGTATTTAAAATGGCCCTTCTGACTGATCGTTTTGTCGTCCAACTTAACACTTTATTCACGTTCTGCCTTACCAATTATCAGTACTTCAGTTTGTTTTATTTATTTATATTCATTTCGAAATTCTTAACTTCTCTGTCCCATACTTCCAGCTTCCTTTGGAGATCTCTTTCTGAGTTGGCTAGTATAACTAGATCATCTGCATACAGCAAGTCTGATAATAGCAGTCGAGGCAACTTCCATACGCCAATGGTCACGTCCTTCGTAGTTTGATTGCACTTTTTGTCGATTTTATCCATTAGTGATATAAATAGTAAAGGACTCGAAACTCCTCCTTGCCTGACTCCTTTAGTTGTTATAAATCCAGTTGATTGAGAGTTGCTTGTTCTGAATGTATTTCTTGTTATTTGGTATATACTTTTTATTGCTCTAAGCAGTTGTTTGTCAACACCTCTTTCTTCCAAGATTTTCCAAATTTTATCCTTAGGGGCCCTATCGAAAACCATCTGTAGGTCAATAAATCCCACGTGTATACTGCGGTCTTATTGTATGATTGTCTCTGCAATCTGGCGCATACTGAATATTAAGTCAGTGGTTCCTTTCCTAGTCTGAAACCGCAAGGGTTCCATTATTTTTCTCAATCTTCTCTCTAATTTAATTTAGAATACTTTGCTCGTTGTGGACAGTATTGAGATCGTTCTGTAATTGCCACATTTTCTCTTATCCTCTTTCTTATGTAGCGGTAGGATTATTGCTGTTGTCCAATTTTTGGAATTTTTCCCTTACTCCACGCCATGTTAATGATTTTATGGAATAGTTGTTTTACATTTATGTTCAAACGAGCAGTTCTAAGGTAATAAAAGCTAAGCTAACAAAGAGTTTCTTTGTAGCCCACTTTGTCTTACACAGGTTTCATTAAATTTTAATTATTTTTATTAATCTAAAGCCATCCAACACCAAAATAGTTGGTTCTCAAAATTTAAATGCAATTTTGTATCTCAATGTAAATATTCTTCTATTCAATCGTGTTTTTCACTTTTAAACTTACTTAATTCTTTGAGTGCCAATTTAAATTTAAAAGATAAAGTTTTTATAAAAATAAAACTCTTCCTATAAGTAGTAATGTAAATGTGTTTGTCTGATGATGGAGTTTCCCCGAAACATGTAACGAAAAACCAGAATGTTAAAAAACATGGATCGATCATTAAGATTGCAACAGAAATATTTGACGTCATCGCACCTGGTGCAAGTTACTTACACTCCGACACAGTGACGTCATCTTGAACATTTTTTAAATTTACTTAAACCTAAAGGAGTTAGTCAGAAAATGTAATATTTTGGATTTTGATTATAACTGACACTTTCGAATGGTGCAATAAAAAAATTGCTGAGCAACCATAGTGATAGTGAAGTTATTTATTTTTTTCAACTTTACTTTATGATGGAATTCCATGTAAACTACAGAGTAAAATTAAAAAATAAAACTAAATTTTATTTCAATACATACTTGTTGGTTTCAAAAAATAATTAACTGGTAAACCGGGACAAAGTCACCCTGGAATGTTACAGAATTTTCCTTCGTTCCTTGTCAAGTTGCATATCTTTCAATTGTTAATCTAGTAGAAATATTGTCTATCACAAAATACTTGTCGGAACATTTGGAGAAAGTACTATCAAGGTGACAATCCCTCTTCAGCTTAGCCATTATCATGAAGCCTTCTTTCTGGTGGACCTGCCGACATATATTTCAAGAAGGAAAAACCTTAGCATAATTAGCCCCTCCGTCTTTTTCATTTTTACGATCTGAAATTCAAAGCAGTTCCACCTAGTATTTTAGACCAACTCAGGCAAAAAACAGTGACATTCCAGATACAAGTGAGATAAATTCTTGATTATCTGAAGATACTCAAATTAGCTTACTTAGATACTAATTATTATTCGTTTCTTCAATAACTTTTATGTGTACAAACTAAGATAGCAAATATTATATCTACCTCGAATTATAACGCACTGTTTCATAACACTTAGGAAAAACCAGAATTCTACTTTTATCTTGAACTGAGCGATCCCCTTTCTTAATGGTAATCTACTTTAAATAATTTTAAAAATATCTTTACCGGAAGAACGCAGTGTTTTTTTAACTAATTAGAAATTTAAAAATTGTAGTTCATGTACTGTCAAATTCATGTTTGTTTAACTTCCCCAAAGCAACAGGCACGGGAAGCTATTTCTAAGAGAAGGCGTGTTTTGACCGAGTCAAAATGGACATTATAATTTTGGAAATTAAATGACAGACAACCAAATGGGTTGGGAGTATTAACCAAAAAATTTTCAAACATCAAGTCTTAAGTATCTGCTAGGACTCAAAAGTAAATTATTACCTTGTTTGATTCTAAGATGTAATATATAGTACTTATCGCTAAAGAAAGTACTTGAAGTTGACACAAATAAAGACTTGGGATCAGCTAAATACTTGGACGCCAACCTTGGCATGCTGTAAAACAGTTGGCATAGACAATCAGATTATCTCAAAGAAACTCATGTTATTCTAAAAAATAAAACCTAGTTTGCTCTAAAATCAAAAATTAGACAGGATTGTACAGAGACTTCAGATTTTATCAGGACGTTTTGACCACTAGTGTCAAATTACGATGTACTAATATTTTAAAGCTATTAAAATCCAGGAATAAAAAACATTTTAAAATTTGTTACAAAAAGTAATTAGTCTTACCTTATAGCAAGAGTTATTGTATGAATTCTTGCTCAAAGTTAGAAGATTTGCTAATAGACCTATGTGCTTCTTTTTATTCTTTTGTTCTTTTTCTCCTTTTGAATGTTAGGCAACTATGCTAAATGAAATAAAATTGAAGAAGAAATACAAACCATATCAAGGATACCACATGGTACTCTCTATGAATTACAAAGAAAGAGGTGATGTCATGATACGCTTCTTCTAGATAGTACATGGCCTCTGCATTTAATGAAAGAATGAGTTAATTGGGATTCAATTTATCCGCGGTTGAACTTCTTAAAAATTTCTTAGTTGACCTTTTCGTGACTGTGAGAACGTCAGCTGTCAAAAATATTTGAAGAGTCTTGCCTTACTATCTACAACAACATGAATCTGTAAATCTCAAAACGAGTCACTTTTTCTCAGAATTCTTGAAGTACTGTCTCCAGGGAAGATGAGGTTCCAAATGTTTTTTATTTCTGCTCACAATAGGTAGTCTTTGTCTTTTCTCTTTAGATAAGTCCTATCTAATTTGCAAATATGTAAAGTTTGTAAATCATTCAATATACCTACTTATATAAAGTCATTCTACGTTTTTTCATGCCATTAGTTTCTATTATTAGTTGTAATATAAGAAAGTAACAAGGAATCATATTAGTTGTATTCAGTTCCACCAATCCAACAACACGGAGAAAGTGATTTTTTTATTCTCAAGCTATTGAAACTGAAGATTCTCAGTTACAGGGAAGCTACTGTAAACGGTTTCTAGAACCTTGCTTTCCTATTCACATTTATTTTTAAACTAAACAGAATTTTGTTTTACTGACGTTAATTAGTTAAGGTAAGTTGGTCAGTCATGTTTATTATTAAAAAAAAACCAGCAATAGTCTAATGACGTAAAAGTTTCATAATTTTCATCTTCCTTCGAAATAGAATTAGATACCGGAACCAAAATATGTATACATTTATTAATTTCTTAATTTTTAACAACCTCCTATACGTATAGTTAAACCACTTTTATCTCGACTCGTTTTTATCTCGTTAAAGATACATAAAAGTTAAAATGATTTCATATTTGCATATAAAATGAGTTTACTTTTACAACATTTCCTATGTGGTATCAGTTATCTACCCACTCGTCCTCCTTAAATGCAAAATAATAAAGCAAATTGTATGTCACTGGCATAGTTTATTCAAAATGTATGCATTAGTTTCTTTTATATTATTAGTAATAATTACTTATCTGATTGTAACGCCAACGAAGTTTCCTAAACTGATTTCACTTTGATTTTCTATTTAGATTTTTATCATACCGATTGAGATTAGCAATAAAAATATAACGATGATACAAGAGGAGACTTAGAGACTACTTAATTAATTCAATAAGTAATTTCCGAACTTCCTGCGAATTCAAATCCCAGCGGTTATTCAAATATAAATTACTCGATGATCTTCAGGAAATTCATCATCTGCACCTTTTTAGGTTAACAACCAGAAGAAAGTTTCTTAATGCATGTTTGTAATGCAGGTTATCACATTAATTTTAAATTAGTAAATATTGATAAAACACGCTGGGTATGGAAATTTTTTATTTTATTATTTTTCTTTCTAGAATATTCAGTAATTACTTGTTTACAATCTCACTAATTTAGTTTTTTAATATTTTTATCTTAATTTTGTCAAGAAACAAATTATTAATAAATGCTTGAAAGCATGATAAGTAGACTGTTGCAAATATGGAATTTTCATATTCCTTAAATAGCACTAAAAGAAATAAATAAGGAAATTAAATAAATCTATTATTGTATTCAGAACTCGAAAAAGGTTTGTTTGTATAATAAATTTGCTTCCTCTCATATGAGACGGATGTAAAATTGCTACTTATCTTTACTTTGAGGTTTATGTTGTAGAATTAAAACAAGCAGAGCAGGAATCCAATTTTAGAAGGCAAATTTACTTTCTGTCGTAAGTTATTTCTGTGGTGTGGATTTTCTCGGTATACTTAAAAACGTTATAAATTATTTTAGTCGAGTTTGTTGCCTCATATAATACATCAAAGGTGCTATGTTGACGACAAATATTATTTACATTATATACGAAGATTCTGGTGAAGATTATAAGCTGTAGATTCTTTTAGCAGCCTCTAAACGTAACTCTTTCTCTAATTCCTAACTAATTGAAATTAATTGATAATAATGAATTTAACTCTATTAATAGAAGAATTTCGTATTTTACATCATTATCTACCTTTAAGTTGTAACCTCCAAAGCTTTTCTCAAAATATTTTGTACAATTTATCCTCATTTATACATTTAGTAAAAATTACTGACTTTCAGTGTTCATTTCTTCTTGCAACGTAGGAAAATGTAATAATTTTATTTTAGTTTTTAACCTTCTAACTGTAGAATAAAATAATTTAAACTCATAAAATCTACAGCTTTGTCTAACTACTACGAGGATTGCTATTTATATTTCTGGCCTTGGCAACACTGACTGTTTCCAGGCGTCAGCTGACATTTCCGGTGTAAACTTTACATTGTTGAACATAACCTCAACCTCAACCACAACATTTTGTCATTTGAGTACGATTAGTGTTGTTTGCAGTTAATTGAAAAGTGCATTCCCTAGTAAAAAATGGAATTGACCCGTGAACACTTTCGTGCAATTATTTTTCATAACTTTCGACGTGGATTATCACGACAAGAGTGCATCAATGAACTTAATACATTATATAGCACAGCACTGTAAAAAACTGGTATAATGAATTCAAACGTGGCCGATGTTCACTACTCCAGGACGAAATCCGTGAAGGCCGTCCAAAATCTGTCGTTGTGCCTGAAAACATCGATGCTGTGCGTGAACTGATTAAACAAGATCGTCATGTGACATACCGTGAGATTGATGCATCTTTGGGCATTAGTATGACTAGCATTAACAAGATATTACATGATCATTTGGCCGTAAAAAAAATTTGTTCCCGTTGGATCCCGCATAACCTGACCAATGCTCAAAAGAAGGATCGCGTCGACTGGTGCATTGAAATGTTGAAAAAATTTGCGAAAGGTGCATCAAAGGCTGTGTATAACATCTGCACAGGTGACGAATCATGGATCTACGCATATGACCCCGAAACAAAACAGCAATCAACAGTGTGGGTCTTCCAAGACGAGCCAAATCCAACAAAAGTTGTTCGCGGAAGAAGCACATCGAAGCAAATGGTTGCCTGTTTCTTTGGCATTACCGGTCATGTGGCAACACTGGCGTTAGAGCAACGTAAGACGGTCAACTCTGAATGGTACACAACCATTTGTTTGCCAGAAGTCATTGGAGAAATTCGGAAAACTTCAAAGAAGAGGCGAATCATTCTTCATCATGACAATGCAAGCTCTCACACCGCTGCTCAAACAATTGAATATTTAACCAGCCAGAAGGTCGAGTTGATGGGCCATCCACCATACAGCCCTGATTTGGCACCCAATGACTTCTTTTTATTCCCGTACATCAAAAACAAACTGCGTGGTCAACGATTTTCAACACCAGAAGAAGCCGTTTTTTGTTTCAAAACGCATATTTTGGAGCTGCCTCAAACAGAGTGGAAAAAGTGCTTCGAAAATTGGTTCAAACGCATGAAAAAGTGGATCAATCTTATTGGAGAATATTTTGAAAAACAATAAAACTAGTTTCGATCATAAATACTTGTTTTTTCATTGTTAGCCCAGAAATATAAATAGCAACCCTCGTACAGCGATGTATATCGGTAGCTGCTATCCATCTCAAGAGCTGCTACTTCACGTATGAAGAATCTTGGATAGAACGAAACGATTATGTAACTACGCATAAAAAAATCATGAAAGTACTTTTAGAAATATAAACCATGAAATGTACCTATTTCCAGAAAAACATGCGGTACGTCCTGACAAGAAACCTGAAGCGTATTTACGATTATTTGTGCTACTACTGAGACCAAGAAAGGCGAAAACAGCTGTCTAAGAATATGTATCGCCATTCTAAATGAAAGTTTAAATCCAAAAGTTGACGTTTGCAGCACTTTATGTTTTTATTTTATAGGCAACACCATGTACTTAATAAACGGTGTGTACGATCTAAATTTTGGAATTTCTAGTAACATCTCAAAACCACACTAAATACGAATCAGACAGTCTTCCCAATATGGGCCCTTCTTGATCTGGAAAGTTTCTAAAAGTGCACCTTGAATTTCAATCTTGCATGAGACGTGCGCCCTTAACTTTTATTGAGCCAATTTAGTTAAGTACAGTGAGATCTGGAACTCTTGAGAAAGGCACCCTCTCTTTATAGTGTCATAATGCTGAATTGATATGCACAAACAGTATACCAGGAATCTTAGTATCAACTCTAGCATCTTTTTCAAAATCTGATTGATTGTGAATGTTTATTTTACCTTTGACCTTACCGATGTAAGAAGTTAGTGATTTCCTAACCTAAACTAACTATATGTCTATATTATATGAGTTACTAGCAAGTTAACATTTACTGCAATTGCCCACAGTGAATTTCTTTGGCAACCACGTCACAGCCACGGGCAAAATTACCTGGAACTTATTGAACCAACAAAGACTATATAGAAATAAGATACTCTATAAAAATACGTATTCAAATACAGAATATGATACGAAGATCATAATCGATTTTCTAAAACAAAAATATCAAAGTAAAATGCGTCCAGAAAATCTTTCCTACACTGGATATAACTACAAGAATAATTTTCTAAAAGTCATATAGAAGATATCTGAGATAAGCCTGTACACAATCTAGATTTAGTTTTTCTTAATACCAACATCACGACCAAGATTTAAGTAATTTGATTTTCGAGATCAAGGCAATCCAACAGGGCAACAACAATTCGTCCACCATGTATGCAATCTTCTCGTGAAAGCAACTAAGGACTTGGCAAAATAAAGTAGAAAGGGTAAACTCATGTTTTGCATTCAGAGTGAAGCAAAGACGCTTCTCTACTCATAATATGTCGTTGGATTATGCATGCTGGAAATAAAAATTTCTAGATTTAATCCTCTAGGTTAAAAGAAGAAATCGGTGACCTAGAAGATGTGTTTACTTTAATTACTTGTTGGGATTATGCAGAGAGTTTTTCATTTTCTGCGATCTGTGAATTTACGGAGTACTTTTTCTTAGTTATTGAATGCACTTTCTTTCTTTTGTTGTTTAATTTATTCTTCTGAGTTTATTTATTTTAATAAATTCTTTTCGGATTAGTTTAATGAAATTGAACACGCGTCTATTGATATTCCGCTTGTTTGTTTATTGGTATTACTCCAGTGCGTCTACCACATAACAGTAAGAGTTACTTTTACATGGATGTTATCTTCTTTCTTACTAGGAAAACTCATTGTACCGTATACTGTAAATTGTAGCACAGTGGTCTTATATAATGAAGAAATAGTTGTTCGTGTAGACATTTTGATTTAATAAAAAAAACACCGAAAAGAGTATGGCGAAAAGACTAATTTAGGCCTTTCCAAGATGAGAAGAAATCATAGATCACATGTGAATAGGTTATCTTGGTCCTCCAAAAGAGCAAAAAACATGTAAGGACGAAACCTTAGACTTGAATGTGAGGATATGTCAAAAGGAAGGAGTGTTATCTCCCCTACTATGCAACCTTATTGTAAACGGATTGCTCAGGATAATTAATCAAAATGCACATTCTGCCCTAATAAAAATAATAGTACATGTGTGGAATTTTATTTCTTATTACTCAATCCACCTTTTATTACATTATTTTTTACATGAAAACAAAAACGACCGACCACCATTACTATTATTACATCCACACTTACATCTAATCTTTTTTACATATAATAATTTTACATCTAATTTCAGTGCTCTCAATACTCCCCTTCACTGAAATTTTCTAAATTCAATGTTTCAACAAAATTTCTAAATATAACCTTAGAAAGTCCTTTTGTAAATATATCTGCTAATTGTCTTTTACTGTCTATATATTTCACTTCTATTTCACTACTCTTCACCTTATCACACACAAATCTGTATTTAATATCAATAAGTTTTGTTCTTCTTATGTTATCTGGATTCTTGATTATTGAAATACAAGCTTGGTTATCTTCATAAAGCACTATTCTGTCAATATTCACTTGTAAATCCTTAAAAATCTTCTTTAACCATAATCCATCTTGAATACAAGTACAAACACTTATTAACTCTGCTTCTGCAGTTGATAAACTTATACAATGTTGCTTCTTTGTTGACCATAAAATTGTTTGCCCATTCCATTTATACATGTATCCCGATATTGATTTTCTATCTTCTTCATTCGCCCAGTCTGAATCAGCATATGCTTCTAAACCTTGATTACCATCAGCTTTGAATGTTAAAGCATAATTTACAGTACCTTTTATGTATCTCAAAATTCTTGTCAGATGTTTCCAAATTTCATCTGTAGCATTATTTTGGAATTTGCTAAAATAATGTAAAGCATAACATATATCTGGTCTAGTGTTTATCATTAAATATGTTAAACATCCAATTAATTGTCTATAAGGTTTTTCTGTCATTTGTTCTTGATCTTTACACGGTACTAATACTAATTTAGGTTCGATAGGTATATCAGACGATTTACAGTTTTCAAAATTAAATCTTTTCAACAATTTTTCTGCATATTTCTTCTGATTTATCTGTATAATTTTATTTTCTCTATTATGAATTATCTCAAGACCTAAAAAATATTTCAGTTTTCCTTTGTCTTTCATTTTAAATCTTGTCATTAACTTTTCTTTAATTTCTTTCAACACGTCTTCTTTCTTGCTAGCAATGATAATATCTTCAACATATAATAACAGATAAACAATCTCGTCACCTTTTCCTTTCCAATACAAACATGCATCATTTTCTGATCTTTCAAAACAACATTCTTTCATGAAATCATTAAAACTATTATTCCAACATTTAGCTGCTTCCTTTAAACCATACAAAGCTTTCTTTAATTTATAAACATAACCAGGTTTTATATTATCCCCTTGTTTAATAACACTCACTTCTTTTAAATACGGAAATTCTCTTTCATTAAATTTTACATTTCTCGAAACTATAACTTTGTTTCTTTCGATACTCCACAATCTGTAACCATTGTTAGAATATCCTATCATTAAACACTTTTCTGCTTTCTCATCTAACTTCTTTCTTGTTTCTTGAGGAATATATGCATACGTAGTGCAACCAAATATTTTCAAATTAGATATATTAGGTTTTTCACCATACCAGATTTCAGCTGCTGTTTTATTTTCTTCCATAGTTCCATTTGTCGGGCTTCTATTATACAGATATGCTGCTGTTAATATAGCTTCGTTCCAGAAGGTTTTCGGTAGTCCAGCACCTTGAATCATACTTCTTGCTTTTTCTACTAAGGTACGATTTAACCTCTCTGCTTTACCATTTTGTTCTGGTGTATATGGAATCGTATAATCAATCATTATCCCATTATCGTGACAAAAACCTTGAAATTCTCTTGATATATATTCACCCCCATTATCGCAACGCAGCTTGAATACATCGACACCAAATTTTGATTTCACCATTTTGTAATACTGTTTAAAACAACCAGTAACTTCTGATTTTTGCTGAATAATATATATTACAATAAAATTCGAAAAATCATCAATAAAACTCACGAAGTATTTTCCACCATCATGTGCTATAGGATCTAAAGGTCCACAAACGTCTGTATGAACTATTTCGAGTAATCTTTTACTTCTTCTTCTTTCAGCAAATGGTAACCTTGACATTTTTTCCGATTACACAAGCTTCACAAAATTCAACATTATTAATTTTTAAATCTTCATTAATACCTTCTACCATTTTTCTTTTAATTAATTTTTCTAAAGTTGTATATCCCATGTGCCCTAACCGTTGATGCCAAGTTGTCAATTCTTCATTTTCAATTTCTGTTTCGTAACACCCAAGCTTCTCAACTTTAAATTCAATCTCATATAATTTATCTCGTTTTCCACTACCAAAGCAATCACCATTTTTATTTAGTAACTTTACTTCTCCATTTTCAAATTTGACTGTCATTCCATTCATTTCAAGTTTCTTTACACTTAATAAATTTCTTCTTAATTCTGGTACGTGTAAAACATTCTTTATTTCACATTCTGTTTTCTTCTTGGCAAAATAACTTACGGCTTTAATATTTCCAACTCCAATTGCATTAATGAATCCTCCATTCTTCGCTACTGCTATTTTTATTGACTTTTTCAATGGTACATAACATGAGAAATAACTATCATCTTTCACTAAATGATCTGTACAACCAGAATCCACAAAAAACTTTAAATCATGTTCTTCTCTATCCTCTTCCAAGTCATGTTTATTTTCTGATACAAAACATACTTTATCTTTATTATCTGCTTCCATATAATCGCTGTGCTTATAGATCTGATTTTGATTTTGACGATTAGCAAAATGTCTTGGTTGACTTACAGAACGATTTGGTTTTTGGTAATTCACAAATCTTCCTGGATAATTCTGGTTTTCTACTCTTGGATACTGTTGATTATTATGGTAATGATTCTGGATTGTAGATTTTTCTCTTCCTCCAAAACGATTATAACAATATCTGGCTTTATGTCCATATTTACCACACAAATTACAATTACCATTAAATTTCTTTTTGGCTGTAAATGCTACACTTGTCTTATCACCACTTTTATCACTGTTAGGTTGTAATCTTCTTCACTCTTCTTCGTCTCTTAATTTCCCTTTGATAACATCAACATTTAATGATTCTTCAGGTAAATTTTCAAGAACTGTTACAATAGTTGAAAATGAATCTGGTAAACTGTTCAACAATGCACATACAATGTCATCTTCACTAACTACAGCTCCAGTTTCTCTTAGTTGCCTTAATATTTCTTCAAATGTTTTTATGTGATCTTCAAGATTTTCATTTTCTTTCATTTTTAAATTTAGCAACTTCTTTCTAAGTCCCAACTGTCCAGCTAATCCTTTCTTTTCATAAACATTACATAAAGCTTTCCACATACTGTACGAGGACTCTTTTTCCATTAATATTTCTAACTGCCCATCATTCACACACTGTACGATTAATGACATTGCTTTCTTATCATTTTTCGTTGCATTTGCATCTTTATTGTCGACTTCGTTCTCTATAGAACTTAATACACCATATTCGTCTAATATTCTTCTCATGCGGAATTTCCAATTATGGAAGTTCGAACCATCAAAAGGATTTATATTGAATTTATTGCTTGCGGCCATCTTAACCTTTTTTTTTTTCTTTCACGTTAACGTCACTATATTCAAAATTAACTTTACACAGCTTTACACTTATTTTTCACCTGGGCCCATAACCTAATAAAAATAATAGTACATGTGTGGAATTTTATTTCTTATTACTCAATCCACCTTTTATTACATTATTTTTTACATGAAAACAAAAACGACCGACCACCATTACTATTATTACATCCACACTTACATCTAATCTTTTTTACATATAATAATTTTACATCTAATTTCAGTGCTCTCAACATGCCCTGGACTATACAGACGTTGTTGTTGTTTTGACCTCACTCAAATACTTGCATACGAGACCCTAAATTTGGTGTAAAGACGGATGAAAGAAGAGGATTAGCTTAAGGTTCAGTTCTTCAAAGACACTGTCATACCATGTACTCGAAGATAAAAATCAACGAGACTGGGACAGTCACAACTTCAAGGGACCAAACTACAAACATCGAGAAAGTCATCTTGAGGTGACACCGGACTCCGGTTTTACTTGGAAGAAGTCGAAAACTGCATTTAGTGATAATCAGACGCACACATTGTATAATATGGGGATGAAAATCATCCATAATATACTGACTATAGAAAATGGTAGTTCAACCAACAATCTATGTGTCTGTAGTGTATTGAACAGAGACGCTACAGAAGACTAGAGTTCATAGACTTGCTTGTCTAAGTATTACAAGAAGATGAATTCAGAAAATTGGCAGATTAGCAAAACTCATCTAGGTGTCACGACACAGTAGACTCGAAAAGAAAGGATCAGAAATACTTACTAGTTCAGAACCTGCTCTGGGAGTATCAAGTCAAGCAGATGGAAAAATGGATCAAAGCTACAGTTACTGGGAACTTGAATGCTGGAATGGGTGCGATAGTTTAATGGGAATAGCACGGTAAGGGCATAGACTGCGGTGCATCTGGAAATCGGACAGTTCTTAAGAGGAAAAATCATATGTGCAAGAATTATTGTTTTATCTTGAAAACAACAAATGATATAGAACTGAAATGTTTCCCGATAGTTGTGGTTCTAAAGCATTTACTATCTTAAATGTCTTGTAGTTGTGGTTAATATCTTCACCCGAACCAAAGATTGAGAAGAGGGCACACTCACTTAAGAGATGATTTTAAATATGTCTAAACTCTAGTAAATTAAGCAAGTTAGCAGCTTCTCGGATCTAAATATAAATTAAAATTGGAACTTTTCTAAATATCTAGTCTACGCATGAAAATGAAAATCTTGGTTTCTCTAATCAACTGCAGATTAGAGTTTCGCTTTAAGCAACACAAAGATACATACGTCGTATACTTATCTACTTTTTTTTTTCTAATTTTAATGTGAGCACACGTACTGTTTCGATATGAATGTATGTATGCGATATTAGGCAATGTTAAAAAACATTAGATTATTGCCTTTAATGTAAAATCAAATAATTCAGTCGTTTATAGTGTTGTTTGTAATATTACAACGTTGCTCCTGTTATGCAATTGTAATCAATTATAAAATCAGAAAGATGTAAAATAATTTCATGTTTGTAAACGTGATACAACTTACAAATTTGCAATATTTATTTGTGCGTAAGCAACAAGAATCGTGAATCTCATCACTATTTTATTATCGTTTTAATTCATTTAAAGGAATTATATCACGTTTCACGTATTTTCCGTGGCATAATCAACAAATGTGCTGCTTGACGTGCAAAATTGCAACAACAGCTTTTTTACTATTAAAGTTTGTAAAATAGCAATATTTTGTGTTTACCACAAAACATGAAAACACTGGAAAATCTCTATAAGGTTAATTTATTAGTAGTTCACCTTTCATTTAGTTTTTTATCTCAAATATTTCAGTATGATTTATGAATACAGCAACATGTTTACAGCAACGTAGACAACTTCAATATTGCGTAAGTTTTGTTTGCATTCCGTCAACTAGTAATGAATAAACAACCTTTTAATTGGAAATAAAGTATTCCACCATTGAACAAGTTAAGACCCTGCAGAAGTTTTAAAATTTAAAAATTGGTGTTTTTCTAGTTCAGAAATATGGCAAAGTAAAGTTTTGTTATCAGAATGAAAACAAATGATAAAAATTTTATTACTTAATTATTATTGTTGTTTCCAATCAGGCTGTTTGACATGACAAACAAGTTTGTACATGCATAAAAAATTATAAGGCACAAAGAAAACGAATTTCAAAACAAAGTTAATAATAATTTGTTTTTCACTTTTTAAATAGTAAAAGCTTAGGGCATAATGAAACGTTTTAGTTGAAGTAACATTTAGTTACTCTTTCTTTCATTTTGTTTTGTTTTTATTTTTCTCATTAATTCTAACTCAATTTTAATTTCATAATTTTATATAAAAACAAAAGTGAATATTAATCCTCTTGTGTTGATATTATTAGTCTTATCTAATCATATTCTATTTTTTCTTTTTGATATGAATGTGATAAATGTAACCTTGAAAACGTTAGCGAAGTTAAACTGGTTAAGGTTTTATTAAAAAGTATGAAAAGTACTTACTTGCCAATTTCTGCACATGGTGGCCCATCCGCACAAACGGCGGCTTTTTTGAACGTATGAAGAGTGGAATGTGAAGGCTTTGGCAATATTCGTGGGTTTGGAGGGATAAGTTCCTCTACGGTATCTTTATTGAATGCACCCAAAAAGTATGCAACTAATATGCAAATGATGATTAAAATTATTAGGGATGCACATACAAGGTAACGTGGTCGACATCTTGGCCTGTAAGAAGACAAAAATGCATTAAAAGATTTTTTACAGTCATGAATTTTTTGTTAATTGTGTTTGTTATTAATTTAAACGTAATTTTTGTTGCTGTGAATTAACTAAAGGTTTTTATCAGTTAATTGCCTTCGTTTATTTTATTGAATTATACCAAACAACTACAGAAAAACAAGAATATATTAAATAGTTGATATGTTAGGTCGATGCTCCAACTGTTACGACTTCGTAAATCAGTATGGAAAATTCCAGAGCTATACCTAAAATAACAGTAGCATCAGCAATATAATATAACATACTAATAATATAATAATCTAATATATTGTAACATTACAAATAACATTATAATTATTAACGGCATGCATTGAACAAAAACAAATTGTACATGAATATAACAAAAATGGAAATTATTAACTAAATGTGAATATCAGAAAATAATAATACTAATAAAACACTTAAATAAAAACTTATTAATAGACTTATTTCTTAACAGTGTCATATGTAATAAATCTCTAAAGTAATACCACATCTTTCTATTACTGATCTCAATTTATCATCAAATGTGAACACGGCAAACAAGACTAAAGCTTAAGAAATCTAAACAAAGATAAATTATAGATTTTTGGTAAATAGAGATTTTAACAAACTGGATGATGCAAATAATAACATAAGTAAAATAAGTGAATGGGAAAAGTATATATACATATGTGTCACTATGTCGGTATACCTATGTTCTGCAGTCCAATTCGTAAAGAAAAGTAGTTTAGCTATGTCTTTTTACAAAACCAATAACTAAGCAAGTGAACACAGTGTATAAATGATAAAAACCTTCAAGTAGAAAATGTAAAAGATTTGGAGAACACATCAGAAAATAAACAAACTAGTACCAGCCAGGGGTAATGATAAAACAAGCTACATTAAAAAGCGAGAATCAAGGAAATAAACAATATTAGAAACTTAGAGATAGCAACACATCGATATCAGACTCAGTTGCCGGCATTTACTCCAGTTTACAACAAAATAAAAAAGACGTTCGTTTGAATACACTTGTTGCATTTTGATATGATCTTACAAGACCTTTTATGAATTCAAAAATTTTCGTTTGATTTTGTTCTTCTCTGCTCTATGTTCTATATCAAAAGTATTTTCCCTAAAGATTTGGATCTTGACGGCTAGCTGACCAAAAATCGTAAATCGAAGTTTCAGTCACTGATTATTGACAAAACTTTTTGGCATGGCATGCAAGAGAACCGAAACGAAAAAAGTTTGGGAAGATCCTGAAGGGATGTGTAAATCTATCAAAGACTGAGCCCAAAGAGGCCTGTTCAATCAAACAAATAAAAAGACGCATTTTCTGTCTTTTTCATCTTTTTATAAACAATGGAAACTCTTGTTATTGTTATTTTTCCCCACTGCGCCTTTTTACACTTCACGCCAAAAGGATTCTGGTGCTATATGACCAGTGCAGTGGTCTGATTCTTTTCGACGATATTTTTTGTCGCTCAGATACCAAGTAGCTCTTGTGACGAAACTAAAATTTTTTTAAAGTAAATATTGTCACTGCAAGAATTTCACTTCAGTGTTGCCCATGAAATCAGTAAATCATTAATTGGACAAAATTATTAACTTCTAATTGGTCATTATATTTTAAGTTGCATTATTTCTCTCTATAGTCAAAGTCTGGCTTTCGATGGCTAGTCGAAATTTGTAAACCAAAGCATCCAGTCTTTGATCAGGTACTGATCAATGAAAAAATTTTTTGGAGTGAGATACAGAACTCTGAGGGGGTTAGGTTTGTTATTACAACAGTAATAGTTTGCCTGACTCTTTTACATTCTGTTTCATTGTAATAAATCACCCATATAAGTGGAATTGCTTCACCAGTCATCCTATCTTCTCTTTCAGCAGAACGTCAGAAATATACATAAGGACAGAGGAGTTGCCAGATTGTATGAGAAGCTATATTTTACAGAACAGTATGTTTTCAGTCAAGAGTTCTTTGAGTGAATTTCTTCTATATATTAATTTGTAATAAAGGGTTTTCCAATAAGAGGTGTTATTTTGAATAGCCCGCTATTTCGGTGGATGTCACTTTTGAAGCTATCATTTTTTGACATTTGACAAGTAGAAACTACGCCATTAATAAATATGGAACGATACACGCTTCAAAAACGCATTGAAATTATTAAGATTCACTATAAAAATGGTGAAAATTTGGCAGAGACGGTTCGTAAAACTCGAACATTTTTGGGTCACGTTGAAGCACCTTGTCGGACCGCAATACAGAAATTGGTGAAAAAATTCGAGCTCTTGGGACAAGTTAGTGATGTGAAGAATAAAACCCGTGCACGTCGCTCAAGAACAGCCGAGAATATTGCTGTTGTAGCCGAAAGTGTTAAAGAAAACCCAGGTTTGTCCATTCCTCGTCGTTCTTTGGAATTAGCCATTCCACAAACGTCATTACACCGTATTTTGCATAAAGATTTGGGTCTTAAGGCTTATAAAGTCCAGTTAACACAAGAACTCAAGCCGGCCGATCATCAACAACGTCGTGTCTTTGCTGATTGGGTCGTTGAAATGCATGAAAATGATCCAGAATTCCATCGAAAAATCATCTTGAGTGATGAGGCCCATTTCCACCTCGGTGGCTTCGTCAACAAGCAAAATTGTCGGATCTGGGGCTCAGAAAATCCAAGAGTTATTGTTGAAAAGTCTCTCTATCCTCAACGTGTGACTGTTTGGTGCGGTTTATGGTCCGGCGGAGTCATTGGACCTTACTTTTTCGAAAATGAGGCTGGAGCAACAGTTACGGTGACTGGATTGCGCTATCGAGAGATGATTAACGATTTTTTATGGCCGGAATTGGATGGTATTGATCTGGACAACGTTTACTTTCAACAAGACGGCGCTACGTGCCACACAAGCAACGAAACCATTGATCTTTTACGGAAAAAGTTTCCGGACCGTGTTATCTCTCGAAGAGGTGATCACAATTGGCCACCGAGATCTTGTGATTTAACACCTTGCGACTTCTTTCTTTGGGGCCACGTGAAAGAGAAGGTCTACGCCAACAGCCCAGCGTCGATTCAAGACCTCAAAGATGGAATTCGTGAGGCTATCGAGGACATAGGGCAGCCACTTTGCGATTTGGTTATGGAAAATTTCATGAAAAGGATATTGTCCTGTAAGCGTGGTCGTGGTGGTCATTTGCCTGATGTTATTTTCCACTATTAACGGCATACCTTCCTCTTTATAATGAAATAAACATCCGATCATTTATATTAAAAAATGGCACTTTTCTTTGAATATCAAAATAACACCTCTTATTGGAAAACCCTTTATTATTGTCATGCTGAGAATATTCGACTGTGTAGTACCAAAGCTTTGATACATCAAAGATAACGATATCATTTACAGCAATATTTTTCAACTTCGAGCGCGGGACTTCTAGAGGAGTCGCAAATGTTTCTAAAAAGGACGTTTGCTGCAACAGACTTAAATCGAATTAAATCTTAGAATAAGAAGCCATGATGGCCAATAAAGTGAAGTCCAATTAAGTTCGTACAAATTTAGCTGATTCCTAGTTTTTTCTTGCTGACAGAAATAGAATAGGATGCGTTCAGATTATCGATTCGGTAAGATTTATAGATCTCGTTTCGATTCGATTTTGTTGAGCACGCATTAAGGCGCGTAATATTCTTGAATAAGACAAACAAGCTTTTAGATCGTATTTCTATGGAATACCATCACGAAGTTCTGTTGAAAGAAAGAGACTGATGTGACTCGATTCGTTTTCAAATGTTATCTCTATTGTAAAGTAGTCGTGGGTTTTATGGGTTATAGATACAGTTTCTTCAGTTACGTGATGCTTGGTTCTACTACTTCTCAACATAAGATTAGATGACTTCACTCTCCACCAGTTATTTTAAGGGAGTTGTTCAAGAAGATGATAAAGATTTAAGTAACTCTAACTTAAAGTCATGTGAAGTAGTTAATTCTTGTTTGTAGCTATATGTTTTCCATTTCACCTCCCTCGCGGCACCCATATTAAATTTGAAAACCAACAAGAGCTAGTTGGGGCCCAAAAGGGAACGGCTTCGGAGAACTCGGGCAATTCAGAAAGCTGAGAAGAACTGGAAGATGTATAACAGTTTCTCATATATTGTCTAAAATGAAAATTAGATGTTAGTTGTCGGAATATCGGACGCCATCAACTTAACACCATATTGAGAAGAATTAAAACTCATGAATTTATCGAAGATGGAAAAAATAGTAAAAAAAACATCCAAATTCCCATTATGATAAACTTTCGTTTTGTTTTCTTAAAATAAACAATAATTTAAGTATAAAGACTAATTTTCTTCTATACATAAGTGCGTACTATGTTACAACCCACATGATATAGATACGAATAGCATCGATTAATTATTATGAGCTATTAATACCTTAGTAGTATTGTTTGTAAATGACAAACCAACTCCATCGAGAAAAACCTGAATATTACGTACTGCTATTTTAAAATTTACCGACAGCGGTTTTTAAGCAACTTTTCTATACCTAATCAATCATACTTAAGCAGTAATAGTGTTTTATTCAGTTTTCAGTAAACAAATTATTTGCGGTTTGACGCTTGTTGCATTTCTTCACATATTTTGTTTAAATGTATAGATATAATAAATAGTGCATAGAAATCCGAATTCTATTGCTGACTAAGCGGCTTGAATACCCGCTAATTGTGCAAGTACAACAACCGCCTTGTCAGACATTGTTTTGAATTTAATGAATGATGTAACTCTAGTAAATAAATTCATCATTGGATTTGTAGTTTGTTGCGATTTCGTAATTATTTATTTAATGTATGGTAAAATATTATGAAAAGTTACTGATATAAGTAGATAACTAGTTTAGAATTTAGACCATGTAGGTATGTATGAATGTTTTAGGCATACATAAATTTCTTTATACCTACATACTTTACCAGTATATAAGTTACTTATTACTAATTAAATATTTTATCTTATGTTTAATGTAAAAATGTTATGAGAAGATAATAAGTATAATATATGAAAAAGATGATAAAATCAAACAGGAAAAGCATATAATGTGAATTAGGCAACACATCTGGCAAATTAATGATACTGCCTTGAACTGCATTGCTATTTTTACAATCAGGGTTTATAGTATACAAGATTCATACTGGAAAGTAAATATTAATAGGAGTAATAGGAATGCTATTAGTTAAATTTTCAATTTATTTACAAAACCTCTTTGGTTTGAAAGTAATTTTAAATCATAAATAAACAAACAACTCAAATACAATTTAAAGTCTATAGTCTTTTTAATAAGTTTCAGCTCGCTATTTACAGCTTAAATTGCCTTACAATACCGTCAATTAATTTCGTTTTTTATAACGTTCATAAAAATAGTAAATTGTCTGTTACACAGATTAACTTTTTAACTTCTACTTTTAATGGAGCTTCTCTTTAAAATGTGCATATAGAAGACGTGCAAAAACAAAGGCAAAACTTGTTCCACTATAGTGAGTGACTAGTTTTTAGTTCCATTGGTAAATAAATGAAACACGAGGGGCGGATATTTCTTCCAGCATCATAGGAGATTAAAAGCCGAGAAGACATCATTTATATCAATTAGAAAACAAAAACAAAATCTCCAATATACATTAAATTGATTACCTTCGGAGGAAATAACGACTTCATTACAGAATTAACAATTTTGTTTGCCTAGAAATTGCAAGATTGACGCATATAATGTAAAACGTTAATTTAACCGTCTGATGCAGGTTAATAACTGGTAATTATGAAAATTAAAGAACTCAAGTGTAGCACTCTTCATTTTATTTAGTAGACCGTTACTTTTTCACTGTTTAAACCAAGGTTGGTTTTTATTCTTTATTTTTTAAATCATTTGTTTTTATATTACAATCAAATAATAATCATTTTAAATTCACTATTTTGTGTACAATTACTCTGCTTTAGTTGTATTATTTTAGCTGAATTTCTGGTACTTTTCGGGGTTTCTAAAACAATCAACTAGAATAATTCATTTCTTATACTACCTTGAAAGATTTTAAAAAGCTTCACTGGGTCTTTGCTACATGTTAGATTTCGGCCTGATATTTAGTATTTTTGTTAATATCAATATTAAGAATAAAAGGTAAAATCAAAAGGCTATTAGAAAACAGTTAGATACTAGAAAATAAATTTTGTTTTATAATTTTCTATGTATGCTCACTCACATCATAAATCGTCTTTAATTGGTTGGTCTAGAGTTTAAACCAAGGAAGCGTGCACCTCGATGTAATTTGGCCGCATCAAGGTTTTTGTAATACATCGTATGTCAGCTTGGGAAATTGCTATAGCAGGAATTTAATTACATAAGATTTTGCAATCACATATAAAATTTTTCCAAATACACTTAACTCTGTCTCCTGTAATTCTTACATTTTATGCATTGGGCAAAGTTTGAGTTTACTCAAACTCAGGTATACAGACAATACATATGTCTTTCAAGATCGCTTTCTACCAGTATTGCGGCAGTAGAAATTGTAAGAACTCTCAAGGTCCCTGAAATATATATTTTTAGCAACAGACCATAAATAGAAAAGATGCTTTCATATGAATTGATTTTGAAATTCTTGTTCAGCTTTTTCACAATATAACTCTGGTGGATTTAGCAAATTACTGTCTATGGTATTATACATATTTTTGCAATACTACAGTACTGCATTTCGTTGTCAGTGTTGATGGTCAAAAATTGTTTCTTTCCACTCAGAGTTTTTCTTGAATTTCCAAGTACTTGATCCGATCAACCGAGTTTATTCTCTTACATCATAAGAATCGTTGATCACTTTGTTATTGCAATAGAAACAAGTAGTGCAGAAGCTAAGCGAATGCCTTTATTTGCCATAAACAAAATAATCAAAAACCTAAAAGTAGTAGAATCAGCTAAGTATGCATTGACTGACTGGGGGCTAGCTTCGGAAATCCATGAATCAGTTTTATATCCAAGAATTACTCAAGTCAACGTGATCGATCTGCACCAACCGTCTTCAAGTGTAGCTCATAATAAAATGAAGAAAAATGTTGGATAACGACAAGTAAGCGAGTAAAGTTTCAAAAGAAATATACATAACCTGTAAAAGAATATAGAATCCGAACCAAATCCGAACAAAAAAAAGAGAGAAAGGCTAATCAGTTTTAAATAGAAATCCTAGCTACTGTAGAAAACGAAGAAAAACGAATTCTGCATGATCTTGAGAAAAACAGAAAACGAACTTAAAAAAAGAGAGATAGATCTTAGGCGGAATCTTCTAAGAAAGAAAATATAAAAGAGATAAATGTGATTAAGAGCCATAAGAAATGTAAGAAACCTGCCAATCGATATACAAACTGTTGATTCGCTTGGAAACAAACTTCGGTTACGGCTAGATTGAATCTCACTATAAATAAACTCCAAAGAAACTATTTAAGATTAACAGAAGACCATAACATTCCTTGTGGAATGCTTTCTAAGGAATACGAAGAGTTAGAAGAAAACAAAATTTTGATAAACATGGAGTTTGTATTAAATCTAGGAAAAGGAATTGTCTTTGCATCTTCACATTGATATGGTTTTCGATCAAACTTAACTTTTTAGGAATCTTTCTTTGCTTGCTTATTAACTAAAAAAATAAGGCACTGAAGATTTCCATATTTAAACACTCAGCCATGTAACGTCAAAGACTTTCAAAACTAAAATTTGTTGCGATTTGAAATAGTAAAAGTTCGCAATATTTCATAATACTATGGAGTAAATATAGAGCTACCGGAATGATGCGTTTGGCTGTGACAAGTCCTCAAAGCTTAATAAATAATTCTGATTTTTTTCAAATAATTCAAAAACGCGTAGTTCGATATTTTCATGAAAGTATATTAATTTGTAATTTGCGTAGAATTAAAATCCGATTACATCGTGATTATTTTGAGAATCGTTTAAATGCCTCAAGGTAGATCCATTGTTTTGTCTGTCGGTAACATTCAATAATTTTATTTTATTTTATTTTAAAATTAATATAGTTTGAGTAAGTATAGACAAAACATCTGAAACAAAGGACATTCCTGGTACTTTAAGGTTTATTAATAAGTCACTTATATCATTCTCAATCTACTAAATTTATTGTAAGTTAAATATCGAGTACATTTATGAAGAGCAAACTGATATGTTGCCAGTATTAGGTTTTTGTCATAGTAACTGTCGTGAGGATGTTGGTATCTACCAAGAAAGATTTCCAAATCGATGAACTTCAAATCACCAAACCCAACAAAAGTCTTTCTGGACAGTCTCCTGAAACCCAAACAAACCATGCAGAAGAAGAAACTCTTGAAACAGTACACGATGGTCCCGAAACCAGTACCCGACAGTACCTACTAGAGAGTGAGAGTGGATCCCCAAAAAGCACGGTTAACAGGATTACCAGGAAATAATTTCTTCATCCCTTCCTCTTTTAGCCTGATCCTATATCTCGTTTGAATTTTTGCAAAAGTTATTCAAGAATTCGCAGTAGTTAATGCAGAATTTTGCAATAAAATTTTGTTCACAGGCGAATCTTGTTTTACATGGCACGGTGTGGTGTAACAAATCTCCACAATGAACACGTTTAGGTAAAATGAATCCCACATCTTATGAAAAAGAGACATTTCCAAGACCAATACAAAATTGATAGGAGGATAGAGGCAATCGACATTTACGTGATTTATTCATTTAAGTTCCCAAAATGCTTTAATAGTAGATTAGCAGAGCTCAAGAAGTTTCCATTCATTGGCCACCTTGTTCACAAGACTTGAATCTGTGTGGTTTCTTTCATCTGTCGATTGTGGAATTATGGAACCGAATAAACTCTTTACAAAATGAAAATAAAATGACTCTAGTATGGCTGAGGTTTTTGGAATACCCGATATGTCCAAATAGATCTAGAGAAATTCAGGTTCAGTATAACTTCTAATAGATAGGGATAGGGATTCATTAATTGCTTTGGCTAATGACTAATGCTTCAACCAAATCCTATTATCTTAGATTTTCTTTTATGCAGCGCTTACAGTTTTACGGTAGATACAATTCCGTTTAACTTAAATAATACTCGTATTGACAAGGAAACCCTATGTAAAATCCTCATTTGCCTAAAAATCATCAGTCTAAGTTAAAAATCAAACCTTATACCAATGCTGTTTTCACAGCAGGTAGGTATACTGGAATGCAGGTAATCTTATCGTAATATTTGTTGTTTGAACAAATCAAATTATCGATAGTAGCACAAAGTACAATCTTGGTTCTTATCATTAGCTTGTTTGTAATTTGCACTCTTCAGTATCTGCACAAAATCAAACATAGTCAACAAATATGTAATATGTAATTTCTGTAAGGATTAACGAGATATCAGAAGTCTTCTCTCAAACAAAAGTGCAAATTTTAATCAAAACCTAGTCTGCTTTGAAAGAGTTTTCTGCGGTAATGTGCATATAATCGGGACAGAATCAATTTTAAAAGGGCATAATTATAAGAACTTACGGCCAGTTCTTGATAGCTTGTCCATGTGACCTACAATATTTTAAACAATCTCCTTCTGGATTAACATTAATTTACATCTAAGTTATAACAAATTCGAAAAATGAATCTTGAAGCCAGCTCAGTAATCTAAATGTAATCGTAGTATGAATTGGTTATTACTTGATAGATGTATGTATAATAACCTTCATGGTTTTAAACCAACTTTCAAACAAAATATTAACATCATTGTTTGTATGATTGTAGGCTTTGGGAATCAGACTGCTCACTGCTCAGTAGCCAAGAGAAATGCTTAAATCATAATTATCCTGTTGTTTTAATTTTATATGCGATATCGAGCTCAAATCAAAACTTTGGTAATCACGATAAGTAATTTTAGGCCAACAAGTCGATGTTCAATGTTTCATCATAGCCCAGCCAAGAATAATTTAGTAACTTCATTAACTATTAACCATCATGGAGGTCATGTAGTATAGTTAACGAATACCCTGTGTTAAGGTTTCTTTTTGATTTTCAAAATTGTTAGATAAGAGGTTAAAACTGACTTCGTGACCTGAGAAAATTGCTTGACTTTGAAAGGTTGCAAGGTCAGGAATCTGGGAGGTTTAAACATTTTTTAATTCCAGATTTTCCAAACCAGGTTACCCCATAAAATTTTGTTTGACCTTTAAAATAGTAAAATAGTTACTCTGAAATATAATGAATGGGCATAAAACCACCAGCATCGCAATTTTTCTTTTCAAATATATTTTTGGACTTCAGATTGCAGTAATCAGTTTTTGAAAAACATGGTTCAGTAGCTTTCTAAAAACCAATTGATTAATTATCTATAACAAAAATTGCTCAGAATGAAATTTTTTCTGCTCATATGGAAAGTAGAATATCAAACAGGATGTAAAGGGGTATCTAGTTTGGTTTGGACATTTCTTATAGAGATTAATAAATAAGTTGGTTATTGTATGGCTAATTTATTAAATGGAACCCTGTACTTTAGATGCCATCAAAACCTTTTTTTTTCGAAAACCCCCAATTTGCCTATAAAAGTTGAAGCAAATTTTTTCAAAGGATAATCGGTTAAGGTACCTAAAACTAGTCAGAAATCCAATAATGTTTCTCAAAAGAAAATGCAAGATTTGGTCAAAATAGTTCGTTTACTTTTTATTCTGCACGTTATTAGAATTGAGCCTACAATTCATGATTTATAAAGAAGAAATTTCACTTCTTGCTATTGTTAGTAAATTTTTCCTAACGTGTGTAAATAGATTGAAAATGAAACTTATAATAATATATGTTTTATATCAAAATGTAATTAATTTTAGAAACTTGAAAATTCCAAATATTTCGGCGTTTACTTTTGTGTGCCGCCACCTACTAGATAAAACAGGCAATGCAGTAAGGTAATACAGGAAACTTATATAACAAATGCGCGCTAATATCAATTTCAAATTGTTACGTATTCTTAGAACAATAAATTGAGACAAAGACAAACTTAAAATACGTACTTGCGCCATCGACTAGTTTTTACTTTTGGTCCAAGTCTCTTATAGTCACCATTCTGAATTTGAATACACTTCATGTTATTGACTTCAACGCCTTGCTTTCTTCTAACCTGTCTGCATCGTGGACGTCGGATCAACACTGATTTTTTCGACACAGCCGAATTGAAATGATTTTTTAAATCAACCATAGTTTCTACTTAACATTTTGCTATATTTCTAATATAAAAACTTTCTTTAAAAAACTGGAAATAATTAAAACGATTTCATATCAACTGAACGTGTACCTAACAATAAGTAAGAAGGATGGTGCCATTTTGCAATCAATATTTTAGTGCTGCAACGGACTTGCGCGATAATATGATTTTGAAAATTTTATAAAAGTTTTGTAATTCATGCTTACATTAAAAAAATTACATACAGATGTAAATTTAATGTTATGTTTATGCGCAATAAGTATGGCAATTAAAAAAGGCCATGTTAGAAGAGGATAGCCAGGGAAAAATTTCCACGTGTTATATCATGTGCATTGATTAACTAAATTATGTATTTGTCACTGCCTATCATTTCCAGATTTTCTTAATTAAAATTATTTTCTAAAATTATATCTTACCATTCATTGGACTCGATGCTGTCTTTGTAATATTGCCAATCACTAAATTTGTCACCTACTTTTTGTGCAACATTTGGTAAAGAACTATATTTTAGTGATCTCATCGAATCAATTCTATTTGCCATTGTATTTACAATTAATATAAAAAAAAACATTAAGAATAGGTACACTCTAACATATTAATTAACACACAAGTAAGAAATTTCGTAACGCTCACTCAAACGAAAATCTAAAAAGTAAAAAGCATTTGTGTTAAGTGCTATTCAAACGGTTTTTGTATTATAAGTGAATGTTACTTGGTTACGTGAGATACCATTATTCTTTTTTATGCCACTAAAACGAAAACCAATAAATAACGAAGTACCCACATATTATCGTACAGCAGTGCTTGCGTGTAAGCCATGTTTATTACTTAGATTATAATTATCATTTTTTTATGACATTAATTAGCATCACTGTAACAATTAGCTAGGTAAATATGAATGAGATTTTGAATAAGCAGCTGTTAATTCGTTTAAGACTGCGTGAGTAATTAGAAACAAATGGAAATGAAATGTTAAGTCTAATGGAAATTACCTATTCAGGATTTTACGGTCCATCCTACAGTTTATTAAGAAACTCTTATCTTCTGAGAATAAGTATAGATACTAAATTAATAATTTAAACTTCATTAAAACAAGGAAGATAAATCAAAGGCGACATGCGAGATGAAACTAAACTATACACTCCGTCTAAAAAAAGCTCAAGTTCAAGTCTTCACACCGTAATTTTTATAATATTTAGAGATTCCTCTCCGCATAATCTTTTCGTTTAAAAATCATAACTTAAACTTATTCTAGATACAAAACAGTTTCATACTAACCTCCTGAACATAGGTAATGTAAAAAGTTTCTTTCTTCTTTCTTTACTGTTAAACTTTCCTTTTTTGTATTTCTTAAAATTTTTCCACGTTTCTGTTGCAATGACGTTTTTCATCTGCTTGCTGCTAAAATTTACTCTTACCTCTACGCTTTTACAAGTTACAGCATGACCGCATACAAATGCCGTTTTTTTGATTTAACTAATTTCAGGAAAAACATTTCTTATTTCCAATTACAAGGAAAACTCGGATTCACATTAATCAAAATGCAAAAACTGTAAGATACAATTTTTTAAATGTCCATTTTAATACCATCCATACAAAGCATCTAACCTCAAAAAGATTGTGAGCGCGTATGTCACTAAAGTTTAAAATTAGTTTGGATTGCCTCTGGTATACAAATAAATTCATTGTATCGGTTGATTGCTAAAGTTATTTGAATTTTAATTCACTTTAGTCTTTGCGGACAACGACTACGTAGTGGAGATAATAAGTACAAAGCAAGGAGTCAAGTCTTCTCCAACCTAAACCTAAACAACTAGAACTGTCTTTTGAATGAAAAAAAGAATTGAAGATGACTGAGGAAGATAACAGGCTCAAAGGGTGAGTTTATCATAACTCCGCCAAAAAGTTTGCCGAGATGCATTAACCTACAAATATATAATGAAGATCACTAAATTTGGGACCTTAAAAATAGAGAATATGATGGGCAGAAACGTTGATAAACGTTGCGTTAAGTCATATATTGCAAATGCAGTTTTAAGCTATGTGCAGACCAAGCGAACAAACACAAGCATCTGCGCTCGAACTCGAAAAAGTCGATGTGGACAGCATCACGAGCACGAACGAGCATAAACACAAAACATCAAACGAAAACGTTCCAATCTGTGTCGGCACATCAAAAGCTGCCCAGTCTAGATTGTCCGTGCTCAACCAAGTGTATAGAAGTTTGTAAACCAAAACAATTAAAAAAAATGAGTTGAAACATTAGCGCTCGTTTCTGTTTGTTAGTTTATGTGCTCGTTCACGTTTGTTGGCCGATGTTCATTCGTGTCCGCTTGGTGTGCAACTGGCTTTAGCAGTACAAGTAGAGGACAACAACTCTGTAGAATCGCTTGACACACTGATGAAGTTAGTACTTCTACTTACTTATTGATACGGCAGTACTACGACAAAGAGGTAAAGGGAACTAATTCCTCTATAGGATATACAGTTGTCACAAGTTATCTGGAGAAGGCGTTTATTTCGCTCCAAGACCTTTCTGCTCTCTATTACTGTTCTACTACAAAATATTTTGGGTTTTCACTTTTCGCGATTTTCTTGAAGATTTAAGTCAGTGGTATATTCTGCTGTCATCTATGGGTCGCTGCTGGTATGACTCAGCCATATAGCTGGTCTCATCTTCGTTTGACTTCCCAGAGTGTATCGTTGAAGGTTTTAGTGGATCAGCATATTACGTCATCCGCAACTGCCCCGAATATTACAGTCATTGGAATACTGTGCTATGTCATCTGTAAGTTGTTGCTGGTATGATGCAGCCATACAACTTGACTCGTTTGATTTTCCCGAGTTTGTCGTTTAGAGATTTTTTAGTGGAACAGAATATTACGATTTTTCCGAACATTTCAGTCGATGGCATGTTGTATTATATTATCTATGGATCACTGTTGGTATGACTCAGTCATCTAACTAGCATTATATTCGCTTGCTCGTGGAGAGTTAGTCGTTGAAGATGTTAGTGGACCAGAATATTACGCTCTCCATAATCGGCCCGAGAATTTCAGTAAATGGTACACCGTGTTATATCATCCACGAACCGCTGTCTCAAATTTGCTTAATCATCCAGAGTTCGTAGGTGTTATTGAAGCTTTCAGTGGATCAGAATCTTACGCCCCAAAGTGTATCTAAGTACGTCGTTTCATTAAAATTGCAACACTTAAAAATGATTTTTGATTTAATAAAATGTACTGAAAATATTTATTTAACAATAAATAACAAATGATGATAATTTCAAACAGGAACAAACAAAAACTATGGTGTGATTCTCGATAATGTGTAGGTCCTTCTCCCATCCGTATGCGTAAATCTAGGCACTGAATGCATGACAAAAAGCAGTTAGAGTTGATGGAAGGTGTTGCAAAGGTGGCAACCGCCTACCCATTATGTCCCATACATGCCCAATAGAGATAGATCTGAAAATCTTGAAGGCCACGGCAGTCACTGAACATTATGCACTTGAAAATGTTGAATTTGCGAACCTGCATTATCGTGTTGAGAAATTCCATAAATCTCTTGAATGTAAGAAAAAGCATAAGGCTCCATCACGTTGTTGATTTGTCGCCAAACCGTCATACTTCACCAAATGAACAACAAAGGAGATCTATTTCCCAAACGAATAGTGCCCTATGTCATGATCTCAAGCGTGCGTGCCGCATGACATTGTAGGATATTGCAGAATGCGTCATCTTCTTACTCTCTGACGATCATCATGCATGGCCAAACAGAAACTGGATTCATCACTGAACACCACGGTATTTCAGTTTCTGCTTTCGACACACCACTCGAGTGTTTGACGCGGATGTTTTGCATTTAGAATTAACAATAATTGTGGTCAATAAAATGCAGTCCAGAAAATCCAAGATTCTTCGGTGTATCGTTGTCATCGAAATAATTTCACCTTCTCCTTCATACCACGTGCTTACTATACCTCGTAACGTAAATGGGTCTCTTGTTACCAACTGTCTAAAAAATCGGCCTTGGCATTCTGTAGTACGTTTCCTTGCTCCAGATCCTTGCCGATGTTGTTTCCAATCTTCTTCTGTCCATGCCCGATAACAACGCAAAACATTTGTATTTCTACCTACACGTTGCAATTTCCCTATACGAAATGCCACTCTCATAACTCATAATCCCACCCCGCTCAAGCTCAGATAACGGGCCATAATTTGCACGTCTTTCTACGAGTGGCATTCTTAAATAACGACTTAACTGACGAATTTTGTTTACAATTCTTGAAGAAATAAAAGTTCTGGGTTGGAAAAATCAAGAAAGTTCTCGGTTAAAAAAAACCAGAAAACTGTCAAAGTAATGCTTTTGCTGTTGATAACGATTCTTGAAATTTTCATCTGGTGTTACTTATTGCTGCATTTTATTAAAATATCATTTCTATGTATTTCAATTTCAATGGACGGCAGAATGAAAACCTGAACCTCATTCTAGATTGTTTTGGTCGGTTTCCATGACATGTAATTATACATAAGACTATACCTCATAAAGAATACCAAATGCTCCTCTAGCTTTTGTCATCCTTACTCCTACATTGTAGTTACCTTTTCAATATTCTGACCGAGCATAGTTGCTCGTTAGTTTGAGTTATGATAAGTTTTCTGAGCTTTTTCTTCTAATTTCTTGTTTCTCCAATTAGACATCGGTTTGATTGTGTTTTTTAGTTCACTTTATTGCAACTTCTAAAAGTCGGTTTTGTAGTATGATGTTATCTACTCAACTTCAAACCATATAGCTTTTCTGCCTATTCTTACCCAAAACCTGTAGTTTTCTTTGATTTTTCTAAATTTAGAAATGACAATTTTCTGTTATTGCTATTACTATAAGAAGAAAAATAGGCATTCTTTCCGACAGATGCCATAACAATATAGTTTGACAGGAAGAGCATCACACCATGCAAACCTCCCATTTCCGATTCTGAAGTTGAACAATATTCTTTGTCTCCTAAGCAGACAACTGTAGGAACGTGCCTTACTGTTTAGATTTAATGTTTTGCATTAACAAAACAAAAGATACATAGACAAAGTCATAAATTTAATAAAATCATAAACTACTCTACGAGACTATTCGTTCTTATGCAACCACAGTTATTTTTAATGCATTTTCTTACATAGCAAGAAAGAAATGAACACCTAAACTCAGTATTAAATACAAATAAACTGAATTACACAAAACATTTAAGTAGTAGTAATAGACATACGTTTCTATACGTAGTGTTGTGGATTAAAATTCATCTTACTGGTAATCTCGTTACATGTTTATATTTACGTTGTTGAAAGTAAATCCAAATGAGTGCACTGTGTAATACTTGAGAAAAGAGAATATTCCTACAAATTCATGAATATTGAAAAATCATGTTTGAGTTGTTTCTTTGAATGTTTTCACAAAAAGATATTAATGTTGCATAGGTAGGGAGACGGAAAAATCGTTGGAAGTCACTGCTATCTTGAAAACCAACTTGACATAGCAGACGCGGATCCACTAATGCGTCATTATTCAGTATGAGAAAATGTTCAATCTATAAAACTTTAAAACTATATTTCTACAAGCTTAGGATGTGATTGCTTTAGGTTTTAGATAGCTTACACGAGCAGACGTTACGGTACAGAAAACCCAAACATTGATTAGGTACGTAAAGCAGTTAAATCTTTCACAACGTTGCGAGCTGATTTTATGTTTTTACAACCAACTCACGCCTTGTTGCGTTTGGTCAATTACGTCACATTCAGATTTTCTTTCTTACAGTTAGGCCTACCTTGCTGATTTACAAAATCAAATTCGAAACAGGCATCATAATCCAGATTAGTAATTTATTTTGTTTACCTTTTATACTTTATTTAATTTTAATTTATAAACCAACTGTATACATGTGTTATTACCAGTTCCTCGTTTTGTTTTATTGACACTTTAATAAGTCACACTCTTCAAATATTCATGTTAACACTCTGCCATTTACATATGGGGTGGAACCATGTAGTACAACATACGTATAACTACATATCATTCTGTTATGTGGTATAATTTCTATTGTTTGTAACCTACGGTACCAAGGTGGAGTGAATTAATGATTCCTTAGCAGATAAGCATTGTTCTACTCTATATTGTCCACGTTTGTTCTTGTCATTCAATTATTCTTAATGTACAATAATTGCAACTGCTTGTTTCTAGTACAAAGAGTATTGAATTGTTTATTTTCAAGTGATTTCATTACAATTTAAAAAATGCTAAGAATAAATCTATACTTGAGGTTTAGAAAAAAAATGTAGCAGTAAACTTTTTTTAAGTTCTAGAGATATTCCAGTGTTCATTTTTATTATACAATGCAGTGTTTATCTTATTACTACAACTACTACTAAAATAGTGTTGAAGTATTTGAATTTATGCAACCCAAATAACACGCGTTAAACTTTCCGATCAAATATTAATTAGCTGCTTTATTTCAAGAATTACATTTTTTTCGTTATATTCATGCTTAGAAATAACTAACATGCATAACACGCTAGATAAAAAATTACTCAATACGTGCCTACATTACAAATATGTGTAATAACATCATATCGTAATTGTTAAACATAACCTACGATAACAAGTAGGTAATTGTAGGTATTTTTAGTGTAATTTGCAATGATTGTATTGCTTTACCATTCCCAATTTTAAATCACTCTTTTTCTTTTGTATTATTCTGACGGCCATTTCCTTTATAACTGCCTAACAATTTTAATTATATCTATACACATATTTATTTTTTACAATATTTAATTTATCATATTACTATTTGTAAATGCTAAGAAAATTATGTAGTTTGCTTATTGTTTATTACTCTGTCTTTTGGCAAACTGTAATGTACTGCCAGTTATTTTAAAATAGAAATCAGTTTTCATATTTTACTGATTTTACGTATATCTAAAAATTAGCTTATTTACAAAGTGTACGTAATGAGATTAAGTTAAATTACACAATGCATAAATTCTGCAAATTGAATATTCAGTCATAAAAATTTTTTTCACTATGATCTACTTTAAAAAGACAAACTACATACCTAAGTGTGATCAAAATGAAATAATAAAGTCGACTTGACTTGTTTATTATTTACCAATTATTCTCCTTGATTAGTAATAATAATATCTGTAAAATAAGGTTCTTTTTCTACTAATTTACATCTTTAGACACTTGTCTCGCAAACGAGCTTCCAAAGTCTAGTTTTGCAGTTTTTGGTCACGTTATTTTCTATATAGTCAAGAAAACTGAATTTGCTGAGGGTAAGCTGCTTTGGGAGCAATTTCTTTTTACAGTTAGCTGCATTTATTAAGGCAAAATGCCAAAACAGATTTTTATTAATGTCTTGAAGGAAGGGATGTATTTTTGTCTAAACAAAACAAGCAAACGACGTTACAGCACGATGTCAAAGAAGAAAAGAAATAAAAAAACAATAAAGATTGCTAAAACCACCCCATAGAATAAAAGATAGCATTTTAAATATCTTCATCAAAATAACAGCCCTCTTGTAAATAGCAAACGTAATAACAGCAATACAAATAGAAACTGTAACAAGAATAAAACCAAGAGGGATAGTACACAA
>VTPC01090148.1:75437-86942 GCA_011009095.1 Ignelater luminosus
TGTGGCAGAATGGCAGTTTGAATTATTGTAAACCGGGCTGTTTATCTATTAGCTCGGCTTGTAGAATCTTATTGACGCTTAATGTACTTTAAGGTTATAATTTTATGACAGTTTGGCCTCACGTTGTTGCCTTTTTTTTGTAAATCTGTAAATCGATTATGCTAAAAGATTGATTTAAGAAAATTTCTATTTCCTGTAAAACATTGAAATTAAATGTTCAAACTTTTTGCTTTAAGGATAAAGACGGCGATAATCTGTTATACTAGAAAACTCTCCTAATTAATATAAAAAATTTATGTGCAATTATGACTACTTTCAGATGCTGGAAATTTAAATGATATTTTTTGAATAATTACGAGTGTAGGTACTCGTAAGAATTAAAGGTTTTTGGCTTTGTATTGCTTTAAGAGTACAACTAGAAAAATAATTTTAAAACATTTTTACTTATAATGTATTATTTACATGTTCTCAAGAATAACAGTAACATATATATGCATCATGATCATAAAGATACCGTTTCTACCAAACAGGCGACTTTTAAGAATTAAATGTAACTACAATTAATTCTTGGAGGATTAATAAAATTTAAGTTTGCTAATGTGTTTGGGCGCTGACGATCAAAGCTGTGGTTTTGCAAGTGGTCCACTGATTAGAATGTTAGCAGTAGGGTGTCTCTAGTATCGTTTCTTTGTTAAACTACTAAGAACTGTGGAGATACCACACCTCCATCCTGCTGTAGAAACTTCCTCTAAGGATACCAACACCTGCACAGCATTTTCCTGGGGTCCATTGCAAGTAATAAAGACCGCTGATGATCATGTATTTGCTGTACAAAGTTTTTTCCACAAGATGATTGTGGTGATATTACACAAAAATTTTGATGCCAAATAGTTGTAAGCCCTCATTCCAATTCCATTAGTTCGTGAGATGAGTCTACCTCTGAATCATCCGAAAAAGATTCAGAGTCAGATTCCCCATATATTTTTTCCAGTCAGCCGAAATAAGCTTTTCGTAGTGATCACAGAAATTTTGCCACATGCCTGAAGAACATTTTGAAAGAGACTCAAGCCATACATTCTTAATACGATTTGTAAAAGGTGTTCCAGAGTTTATGTGCTTGTTGTAATAAGACTTACAATACCCCCATACCATTTCAATAGGGTTGTACTGACAATGGTACGGAGGCATTCTAAGAACTTTATATCCTTTCTTTTTCAGCAGTTCATCAATTACGTAGGTCTTTTTATCGTCCGATCTAAAAGGTTTTATTAAATCCCATAATTGCTTTTTGGAAAATTTTGAATCAAATTTGACATTGTGGTTAATCAACCATTCCTGCATTTGGCTTTTCTTGGAGAAAAACGTTAGAGGTTTGTCCAATTGCACCGAATGGCGAGCAGTATTGTTCATAACAGTTACACTTTTTCACCCAAGCTTTTCCAAAGCAGGAATGAGCTGATTAACCACCCAATTTTGAAAAATATCCCATGTCATGATTGCGTGATAATCCCGATCGTTATTTTGAGAATCTAAAAGAAAATTGCACCCTTCCAAAAACCCGCCCCTATATGCCGCATGCAAAATAGTGAAACGTTTCCCTTCATTTTTAAATTTAGCTGGGTAACTCTTAATATCCGAGTGGTGTACCCAACGTCGAATTGTGGATCCATTTTGATAGATCCATGTTTCATCTAGGTATACGAATCGGATATTTTTACTGTAATTTTGGATGCAACAACACGTTTTTGTTCACAGACAACTTTGCGACCGTTAACTGATTTATATTTCTAACCCATAGATTTTAAAATCTTATACAAAGTTGTTCTTCCTCCCTTAAATTCATAATTTTCCTTTACTTTAGCCCAAAGATCGTCCAAAGAAAAATATTGATTTTGAGAGTTGTATTGCCAAATTGGTTGTTGCAAATCTTTAATAAAAAATGATTCCAAAACAAATTATTTTTGGGTCGTTTGCCAGATACCGAAGATTTCAACTCGTCTGGTCTCTGTCGCACAATCACTTCTAATTTAAAACGCCTAACCTACAAAACAAGATTATCAGCTTCCGTAAATTCAACAAATCGTTTAATGTACTTACTTATCCCAAAAATGTCTTCTAGCGAATTATAGATATCTTGCAACTTTAAATTTGGATCAATTCTTCTAAAATGCTTGAAAGTTTTTATAATTTGCAGCTTTGTGTTTTCATTTATAATCTTTGGCATTATAAATTATTATAATTGACATTAATAAATGCGAAATATAAGGAAAACTTAATCTCTTTTTAACAAAGAAAACGTTTATGCAAAATCTTTGATCGTGCAACAGCGCCAAATACAGCCGCAAGAACGGCAATTTTCAAAAAAAAAGAGAAAACCCTTCTAACCTAACAAAATGAAAGCATGGCCTATTATGACCTAAAAACATCGTGAACGGTGTATATAAAAGTGCATTTTTATTATGTATAGGGATCTTATTGTTTAGGATTCTGTTTTACTTTCAGTCAGTGTCGAGTATCTTTTCAACATCAAATTCCAGTTATTTTAGGTTATGTTTATAGTGTAACTGTAATGTTGCTAGAATTGAATGTATGTGACAATATAATTGTTCATTTTGCCTATTCTGATGCCTCTAATTTTAAATCTTAATAACTGTTTGAGATATTGCAACAGTGTAGTTTAGACTTCAGAATTACATAACCTTAGATTCCAAAGTTATAGTATCACACAATTATGGCCAATTTTACACCATCAAAGATGACCATCTGGATTAGTAAAAACAAATACCGAGTAGTAGATTATAACCTATCCTTCCCAGAACTCCTTTCACTATGCGTATACTACTATGACCTTTAAGAATATAAAGGAATTTGGGGTAGACCAGGGTACTTAATTTTGAAACTAACAAAAGAAGGTTTCGAAATGCACAAAAATCTTTTTATTTTCACATACTTCTAATGAATTGTTCTAAAGATAACATAATATTGTATTAAGTTTCTAAAATATTAAAAAACTCAAAATTTGACATAGGTTTATCTAAAAGATACGAATCCCTCCATTTTGTCCCATACATGGAGTAAAGTAGGGTAGGTGTTGAATCTCAATGAGAAAAAAATTCCTAAACAAACTAAAGCGATAAAAAAAACAAAATTATTACGACCTTGAATGGAACAATTAATGTTTTCAAACGCTTAAACTTGGTTTATTTCCATTATAAAGGCATCATTTAGCATTATGGGCATATTCCACAAAAGTTCACTGCCTCATCATTTTCACTATCAACACACAGAAACTAGCTCAATACAAACACTTTGCCCTATCCTACTTTACCTCAAACGTTAACATCAAAATTATGTTGTTTTATCTAAATATTCAAACAGTCTATAACTGCAACTAATGGCATTAAAATAAAACTTTGAGTACAGTTAAATTAATCTGAAAGTTTCGAGTACAGTAAAAATTCACAAAAATATATGCAAAATACGAGTATTTTAAAATAAACGAATATATTTTGATGTCACTCAACACCATACAAAAGACTCAATAGAAATAGTATCTTTCGACGGTAACGTGACCTTCGGAACACTTGTGATAGTTATTGGTCGCATTCGCAAGACTCAAAGGTTATCGCTACGGTAACGTCCCAACCGCTGGCGTCTTACGAAAACAAGATTAGTTTGGAATCACTATATCATGGGCAGACGTTAAATCTGCTGTTTCTACCAGTAAACTCAACATGGCCGACTGTTCCTAATGTAGCGATAAAGTAGCACTGCATTCGTAAGACAAATTAGTAACCGTTCCGCAACGGTTGAGCTTTACAAATGCGACCATTAATACGTTTCAGTATCAAACAAAAGAGAAAATGTCGGTATCCCGATCTGAGCCGCTGCCCCGCTTTGCTCCATCTTACCCTATTACATATTGGATTTAGAAAAACTTCGAAGAAGTATTAAAGAGACTTCACCTTCAGAGCAATTGTCAGCATAAAACTGTCTTCATATTTATCGATCTGGCAGAGATAATTAAGAAACTATTCGTCTCTACAACTTCAGAAAGATAAAACTGAGTCTTTGAGATTAAGTTTGTAACAGAACCAGTGCCGTATCACTGAACCGCAACCACTGTAACATTCCAGTGTGGACGGGCTCTGTAACCGCGTAACAAATCAAGGTGTTGTTCCAACAATTTAGAATGGTAAAGTGGGTGGTAACCCATTATTAGATAGTGCACCCATTGCAGCTGAATTTGGTACTAGTTTAAATTTAAAATTGGATCTGGATGTAACCAGCTAATATGTTTATGGTTAAAAAAAAGTTTAGTTGTGTTTTCTAGAGATGTTTACTACTTGCTATAAAGCAAAACAAATTAACAGACAAAAATGGGATTTATATTACATTCTAACCACAAATAATAGTTTATTGATAAACTTTCAGAAGAATAGATGGTGCTGCTGTCTTTGAGATATGAGCCGTCACAGTGAGAGTTCAGGACCTTTTACTAAGATAGTAATTTTAATGTAAATTACAATACTAAAACTCCATTTAGCGGTATAATTTTTTATTTGAGGTTTATAATCATCTTTACATTGCATTTTTTATGGTTCATCAAACCATACAAAAAAAGGTAGTGCATTGTTATTGGGTATAAAGCAACAAAGATTTAAATTGGCAATAACTATAATTACAATTTGATTTATGATTTCTTTAACAATAAATTAACTATTAAATTAATTATTACTCCATAAAGAAAAATAATTATTTAGATATTTTTCTCGTCTTATTGTTATTTCGGTATATAGTAATAATAAAATAATAACAGAAGCATTGTTCAAACGCAGATGGCATAACAGTTTTAATTTAATAAATATAAAGTAGTAGCTATTAAATAAATGAAAACAATTTTATTATTGTTGTTATTGTTGCTAAAATTTATTACATAAATAAGGATATTTAATAGAAAATTTATATAATACTGAACTAATGACAGTCCTAGCAACGATTCTGGCCTGTATTATTATAACTGACTACTACTATTTAAAATTAAATTAATACAGTGTGACCACATTTCGATTCCCACTATTGGGATCTCGGAAATTGTAAGAGATACAAAGTCGGTTAAAATAGAAACGATTTGGCTATTTTGGAGATCAGTTTACTTATGCTTTTGTTTTTTCAAAAAAGTTCACGGCTTACTAGATATTTGCTAAAAACGAGATTATCTTATCTTTTTTTTTTAAATAAAAAGCATTTCTCACTTAGTGTGCCATGGCTTTAAACATATGAAAATCACTGATTTTTGTCAGATAAATTACATTTATTATGTAACAATTACTAAAACAAAACAAAAGACGCTTTTAAGATACTTTACTGAGCGTTCACAGATAGCATCAAATAAGCAGCTAATGCCCCATAAAAGCGTATTAATTTTGTTTTAGCAATTTTTGCATAACAAATGAATTTCTTTGATAAAAATTTTTTAAAAAAACAAAAGCATAAGTAAACTGATGTCCAAAATAGCCCAATCTTTTCTAATTTAACCGCCTTCGTATCTCTTACAATTTCCGAGATCCCAATAGTGAGCATCGGAATGTGGACACACTGTACGGTGGGGTTTTAATTAATCATCAGATCTTGATCAGAAATTGTTTTGATGACTTCTAGTAATACAATCTTCACTAGTATTCCGGTAAATCCAAATCTATTGAAAAAATATGCAAACAATCTTGAAATAGCTTCTCTTGCCCCAACAAACAAACCGATCGCTTCAATGTCATTTATACAATAATATTTCTTCAAATAACTAATACTCATTCTGAATCTACTTAAAAAGTTAAAATTATTTGAAAACTAAAATAACAAGTGCTGATATGCACTGATTTAGCTACTTTGGAGTTAAAGTTGATCGCTCTGCTTTATCGCTGCTTATCTTGTTTACATTTTAAAAGTGCTGTAAATGCATTCCATTAACTTTTCGATATTCTATCCTTAGTTTTTAGTTTTTAGTAGAAACCCAAAATTGAGTGATAAATAGTAGATTGAAATAGGAATTTTTTGTTTTTATAAATCAGTTCTTTAAATTTTTATTTGCTATACTAAAAACGACGACTTGAATAAGATAAGCAGATCAAGGAATTACATAGAATTCCCAGTTTTTATTTGGAAACTCCCAGTTGTCATCTTTAAGTTTTCCCCAGTTGCCTGGCAAGTGGAAATTTCCAGTTACAAAGAATTTTACATTGACCCTTCAGGGCTTTCGTAAGTTCCGAACAAGAATAGTGAAGAATAAATTTGTAAAACTCCTCTGCTGCACAAATGTCGCAATGACTTATACCTTTTATTTAATCACAAATCACATCTTTTGCTCGGTACAGAACTATTTTATGTTAGATTTATATTTTAAATTAAAAGTCTGTGGAAAAAACAAATTAGATTTTAATAAGACTCCAGTAATAAATTTTTAATTTTTAAGAACGGGGGGGATGACTGGTCTTAAACTTGCCTAGAGCGGCAAAAAATGTTGCGCCATTAAGTACCATGTAATCAAAAACAAAATAAAATCGAAGCGAGCCATGATTATCTATTGTTTTATTCAAATTTTATAATATAAATCATAATTGTTAATTTGAAATGTCAAATTGAATTTGAGTACTGGTTTATCCTAAAAATTCACAACTGTCAACCACTATCTACTCTCTTAGCAACATTGTCACATGGTACTAGTCATGGCCTACATCGACTTAGTATTTTTTGATCGTACGGTAGTACGATAATAGTTATTTATATAATAAAACTGTAAAGTGAAGCTTTTTGAACGAGTAGGAGGTGTATGGTACGAGCGGTAGCGAGTGTCATAAACCCCACGAGTTCAAAAGACACTTTACACTCGAGTTATATACAGTATTTTTTGCACGACCGTATTTTAAAGTAAATAGTAAAAAAACCCATTGACGGTGGATTAGAAAATAAAGTTGGCCAGGATCATAAATGCGTATCATGAATTCATTATGACATCGATACGTCACATTTACTGCAAATGTTTATAATTGTCAACTTTTGACATCATTTTGGAATGTGTTTTGTTGTTTGTAATTCCATTTTTCTCCAATCTCCAGATTACAGTCCCACTTACTCCTGCAGTTAACGCTATTCTTGCAACATTATTAAATTCCAGAGGATTTTGATGTCTTTTTCTCATCAAAAGAAATTCAAAGCACTTAAGAGTAATCTTTAAACCTATTCGACAAACCTGGGCATAATTATAATGAATTATATTTTGCTTTGCTAGAATTTGTTAATGGAAAGCAAAAAGTATTTGACAGTTCAGGATAACAAGCACATTCATCCATGTGAACAAAACCCTTTCAAAGAGTACATGCTGATTTTGTAGAATCATTCCTAAATAATTATTGTTTTAAATTAATTTTTATTAAATTAAAAATAAGGAGATACATACCTTATAGAAAAGTCAGCTCTCGTGTTGAACTCGAACCTACATCTGGGATAATCTTCTTCCCCCAGGCGAAAGCTGAAGTCTCTATATGTATTAATTCGTATATTATTGATGTGGGTTCGAATTTCACGCAAGAATTAATTTTTCTATATGTATCTCCCTATTATTAATTTACAGAAAACTAATTTAATGTTAACTTTGGTAGGTCAAAACCCCAAAAAACTAATATCATTAATAATTATTGTTTTATCTGATTGATTTTTATAAACGTTGACCAGAAGAACTTAAGAGTTAAAAATACAAATTCAATAAATACAATCAGTTATGTAGAAAATGTTTTTCAGTGTTTGGCATTCCAGAGGTATTAGTAAGTGACAATAGTACAGTGTGGTCCAATTTCAATGGGATTGAAAGGGTAACTTTCTTATTAATGCAGATAAATGAAAACGGCTTCGGTACCCATGACCTCTTTTTTCATGATTATTCCATTACTCTTGCCAGAAATAAGCTGTCATCTTTTGTTTTTTCCCTAGAGAAAAAAAATGAAAAATGGCCGATTTCTTCAATTTGCCGCAACTCCTTTATTTTCAAAGCCAGAACAAAATCATTTGAGCATTGTTAGGCACTTTTTAACGTAGAATCAATGCTGTCAGTCATTGTTTTTAGCCCTTTCTATAACTGCACTGTAACTCAAAGTTGAATTCTTTAAATGGACCGATTCCTTCAATTCGTTGTAACTCCTTTATTTTCAAAGCTACTACAAAATCATTATGGAAAGGACTAGAGAACAGCGACTGGCGGTATTGAATTCTACGTTAAAAAGTGTCCCAATAATGCTAAAATATTTTTGTTCTAGCTTCGAAAATAAAAGAGTTACAGTAAAATTAAGAAATCGGCCATTTTTCACTTTTTCTCTCTAGGAAAAAACAGAAGACGGCAGCTTATTTCTGGCAACGGTAATGGAATAAGCATTAAAACAGAGATCACAAGTATCTAAGCCGTTTTTATTTATTTGCGCTAATAAGAAAGTTACCCATTTAATCCCATCGAAATTGGACCACACTGTACTTTTGTTTACATGAATTAAGGTTTTCTTACAAGAAAATGATGTTTCTCAGAAATTCATCCCTTATCGTCTGAGTACCAATGATCTCGTTGAACATTTGTGCTTTCTTTGAAACAGTCATTAAAATCAATAAAAGAGGTTAACACAGGAAAAAAAAACAGTTAACAAAACTTTTATTATACTACAGAGAAGAATTCAGCAATCAGTAACAGAGATTAGTCCTGCATATTGGATGTTTGGAATAGATATTTGTACAAGACTTAATTTAATAAAACAAAACACAGGCATGGGTATAAAAACTAATTTCAACGTTTTAACAAAATAAGCAAATTCGGCGCGAAACTATACTAGCAGTATTAAATGGAAATTTAGTCGTATTTATAAGTAAACAAATAAGAAGATTGCATTATTTAATAAAATTAGACAACTGTACAAATACATATTGTAATTGCATGTAAAAACAAATTTAACACAAATTCTAGTGTTGATCAACTTAGCCCACTTTCTGAAAATAATATAGATACCAAAAACGAAACCTGAAAGTTATCATAATTCAGTGCAAGTCGAGATAACTCTCAACCATGCACATTGTAAATTCCCTTACTACAAGTCTCGTAGAATATCTAAAGCTTCAGATAGGTTAGGATTCTGATAAGTAGAGTAGAAAGTGTTATAGCTATTAAATATTCTTATCAATATAGCATTTATCAAATGTTTCTAGAGTATAAACCGTATTATTAGGAAACCAGGTTACAAGTTGCTTGTGATTATAATACAGAACGAGTACTTTATCAGTTTACGGCTGTGTATTGTAATTAGGCAATTAGGCATGACCTATTCTTGACCATTGTAAATTAGCATGCGCATACTATAGAAATAGGAGCAGTCCGACTATTTAAATTTTCCAAGCGTACGAGTTTTTACATTTAAATTTGAATTGAGCGAGATCATTGTCTTTGGATTTCACAAAACGTCGCAGAGAGCATCCCATCTAATAACATTACGCTCTCTACTATCCTCGTAATAGTAACATCCTTCGTCCGAAAAAATTAAACTTGCGCGATTATATTTGTTTGGTTCATATCACGGCCTCCAGCACATGCAGGCCAATAATGGTCCCGCCAACCCCTTTCCCCTCTGATCTTATATATGTACTTATTACTAAGGGGGAAGACACACCGAGACGTAGAGATTTTCTCTACCTTACTGCTTCCTTCGCCCTTCCTAATTTATCCTCCCAAATAACAACACTTCTGTTATCTCGTCTTCGCACCCATTCTTTTTAATTAATTATGAATCGTCTTTACAGACATATTCTTTCCGTTTTCTACTAGCTGACCTGAGCGGCCTGGGTTTACGCTTCGTCAGGATACCGTGCCTAACAAGTAGTTAGAGGCTATCTTCTGAATCTGTTTAACAATATGAACAAGTTCGAATGTCTCTTTTGTCAGCAAACACGTCGGCGTTGAAAACAAAAAACAACAGAGTAAATAGTTGTACATTTAGAGTTTTAATAAAAACACCTGAAAATTTAAAATTATCATAGTCACATGATTTAATCGTTTAGGTACATCGATTCTAGATTACAGGAAATAATTATTATAATTTTAACTCATGGTATAGTCCAGTCATTAGGTGCTCAAAAAGGGCAAATAAAAGAAAGTTTTGGTGGAGTTTTGATTTTTGGTACTCTATGGTATTTTGGATTACTGAACACGAATCAGAAGTTTGCCAACAAAAATTTTCTCGGGAAATAGGTTTTTTTCCAAAAAAACGTGTAAAACACCGGACAGTTTTCGGTTTTTCTAGTTTCGCAGTTAAGGCACATGCTGGAGCAGCAAAGCCCGACCTTCCTGCACCCACAATTGTGCTGGCAGTTCTTCTTGCAGGATACGAGCTTCAATAATTCAGGGGTAGCAGGGGATAGAAGTGTGGTCACAGGCTCAAGGCCAATATTTGTTCTTCTCCATCCCCACTTTTCAGCATTGTTTTCTACCACCATTGCTGGACCTGGTGGTAGACTCTTACAGACTGCCTGCCGTGCTGCAGCTGGAGATAGTGGTAAAGCAGCTGTGTTGGAGCTGTACCTGAAGGCTGCTTTCTTGTAGTAAATGTATCTTAGGTGGTTGAGCGTAGACACATTTGTTCCACTGTAGCCATACAGTGAAACGAGGAAAGTTTCCCAGCAGCAGCTAGCATCTCCTGAGCAGCATTTCAGTCTGTGAAGATTTTTCAATGTCAGCAAGGTTTGGGTTATTCACAAGTGTATTAAGGAACTGCAATTTCCCTTGTTTGAACATCACTGACGTTGTATCGCAAAAGCTCATTACGTGCAGGAAGAGGATGTTTTCTGCTACCAGTGAACTCACAGTATCAAGAGGTGAAAAAGTAGCTGGAGAAACCAAGAGGTCTACTACATCCTCCCCAACTACTCCTTTGATGCTTGGGTTTTAAAATTGTTGAAAAACTATGTTGAACGAAACAAGACATGAATTTCGGAAAAGTCACGTACAAGCTGTAGAATATATGACTTTGTAGAAGAATTATACAGAAATGAACAAACCCAATAGAAAGATATGGTTTTTACAATGCTATCTTTTTTTAACATGTAGATAAATTAGGTTATGCGGTTTGCGAAATTTTATCGAACCAGGAAAGAGATTTACTTCTAGTCATCTTAGACAAATAATTTTCAGGTGGTAAGTATACGTATACATGATAGTATTGAATATACAGCGTGTTTCATTTTGCACCTTCACACCCCTGTATCGTCCTTATTTCTTTTCTGATCGAAAGACCAAACTTTGGCCAAATAATACTACTCTATAGAGTCTAAGTCTGCTATGGTTTTATCAAAAAAAAAAAAAACTATTGAAGAAAGTTGTTCAGAATCACAGAAATAACCAAAATCAAAATTTTAATCCAATAATTTTGACTTTTTATTTTTTCATAAATTAAGTATGAAATCCATGTAACATTTTTAGAAACT